>APFE030492057.1:0-20761 GCA_000404065.3 Pinus taeda | reverse complement strand
GCTGCTATATTGATGATCAACGTAGAGGAGCTTATGTATTGTGTATGTTTTCCGCAATAGTACATGATCAAGATAATCTCCATTGAATATGTGTTAAATTATTCAAAATTTCTACACTAGCTATTAGAAGATCCAGCCTCATCGTCATAACCCATTTTGATCTTGTTACAAGCTAATACCCTTTTTATTTAGGGCGTTTATTCTTCCTATGTGTGACCTTTTTATATGACTGACCTCCATAATCGAGATGATTATGGAAAAAGGATATTTTAATAGAAAGGGGATCCCAATTCTCATATGAGGACAAAATAAACTCCAATTCCTTGTCAGGGGAAAATGTATCAGGGGACGAGACCATATCAAAAGGCCAGAATGGAAACCCAACTACATAGGATGACTTATTAGAAAGAGGGGAGGACTGAGCTACAAGTTGAGATTGAGGGACAAGAGCCTCAGGGTCAAAGTCATTCGTGTAGTCCGCAGAGGGATGGGGATAATGTGACGGATCATCAAATGATACAAGATTGACCATTACCAAAGGCCAAAATGGCATTACCGCTTCAAGGGACAACTTGTCAGAAATATTGGCGGACTGAGTTACAAGATGAGATAGGGGGTTGAATCCCTCACACCCATAGTCAGTCAGGAAACCTGAAGAGAGTAGTAGAACATTAAATGGATTCAGGACTGTTACATCATGCATACGCCCCACAAGCGTAACATAGTTATATAACCCAGATTTACAATTATCTTACATCATATGGTTCAGACAAGGAATCGAATTACCTGTGAGATTCGGATTATTGGACACCATATGAACAAAAATATCTCTTTCTAGATTGAATGGGATAGCCTTCAATCTATAAGCTTTGTTTGAAAAGGATACCTTAGGACTTCTTCTTTCACAACCAAGAAGATATTTCTCAGTGATAACACTAGCTTTAATATTCTTTGTATAGTCATGTAGCTCAAACAACTTCTTAATTCCAAGCAGCCATGCCTCTGCATCTTCTGGTTTCTTTAACTCTCCATTGAATGTAGGAGACTTGACTTTCTTAAACTCATCCAACAAGTATCCCCTCTTACTCCTCATGTAAGGATGATAGTGATGATGACCATGATACCTAAATTTTAGGGTTTATATGAAACCTAAATTTTTCTAAAATGACAATTTAAAAACAGGAGGAACTAATATGTACAATACCATGCACACTACATCAGGATAACATTTGATTAAATAAATGTTAATGCACTAAACCATATTAATTAATCTACTTTTGAGTTTTTATTGACGACATTCAATAGTTTTGTTGTGTTAGTCATGTTATATGTCCCATAAGATCTCTTTAGTCATATCTCATATATACAAATGCTATGGCATGTCACTTCATTATTTTGAGTGTTTCATGCAATTTCAAACTAAGATTCAAGATTTAATATGTAATTTGTGTATTATGTTCATTTTGTTTTTTTCCTTATGTTATATATGTGAAATTTTTTAACATAATTATGTTTTTTAAAAATATTATCGGAAAAAACACATTAGAAAATCTTTGTCGACTCGTTTCGAACCAACGAGTGTGGTTCATCGTCATGACAAGTTGAAAAAATCAGATCATGTTTGCATGTTTCATAGGGATGGCATATCTTCTAACAGTTAGGTTTGACTGGGCAAACGACTATATTGAACCAAGGCCATAATCGATTGATGAACGACTAGATTAGGTTGCTTAAAAATAATTTAATTATAAGATTATTATTAATAAATTAGGGTAAAAATATTAGTAATTTATAATGTTAATTAATATATTTTGGATGATCTAATAATTATTATATTAAATCTTATTAAATTATAATACTATAATATGGTTTAATAATAATAATAATAAATAAATAAATTTGGCCAAAACATTATAAGATTTAAAGTTGAAGGACAAAAAGCAAAAAGCAAGGTATTATTCTTATAATGGTTAATAATAACCCCTTATAGTTATTTATAACAAGCTTAATCATGCTCTTGGGGTCACGTCAGTACATAGGCTGAGGGGATGTGATCCCTTTCGGGGTCGATCTGCCCAGAATTACTGTGGACGTAACGGCTACCCATTGACAAAGGGTACCCGTGAACCACCCGGAAAAAGGCGTAATCATAATCTAATGTGTAAAATTAATATTTATGAGTCAATCTTAATGATATGTATAACATTAATATTTGTAACGATAATAAGAATAATTGTAATTTTGTTATAGTATTAAACATCCTATTATAAATCTATATAGTAATCTTATAATATTAACTCATTTAGTTAGTTATGACAAAGGTAATATTATTAATGTTTCATAGGAGTCAATAGAATTGTTTTAACATTGTCCTTAAATTAAATATTATTAAACAATTCTAGAAAGTAATTTTATATTATTTACAGTTTTTAGGAAACTTTTTTAATTTAATTCATTTAGCCCTCCAAAGAGAGACAAATCAGTTAAAAAGGGAAAGGGAAATTTTAAGATTAAGTTATTAAGGGGGGAGGGCAGCTAAGTAGAGGGGATATATGACTGAGAAAAAAGGGCAAGGATGCAACAACTACTTGTCTTCCACCCATCATCCCTATTGAGATTAAAAGCTCTCTTTTCAATTTCAATAGCCTCCCTGAATTTTCGTTGATGAAAATGTGCAACCTTAGCAATCAACTGGGCTTCTTCAATACAAACATGATGATTAGTCTTCTCTGCATGTTCCGCCAGTGCAGAGGACTTTGGTTCTACCATGTTTTAGGTCAGCTGCGTGCTCATGTTATGTTATTAAAGGGTGATTTTTTAATTAAATCTTAATCGGTGAAAGGTTAATTTATTATGATAACATCACTTTCTAAGGGAAAAAAATTAAACATAACATTTCGAAGGACAAAATTTTAAACATATCATTTTTTGACAATGAACATACGGACCTAAAATGTCAAAAAAAAATTATATGAAGAATAAAGAGAAATCCAAATTCTAACCTTGGTGGGAACAAAAAATTATCCACCTTAAAATGTCTTATACAAAAATTCTCCTACATGCTTTGTGAGAATCTCCTAGGCAGATCTGGAATTTCAATTCAAACTTATCTTACGTCTAACGTGTTTGCTTTTCGTTTGAAGTTTTAGATTCATGCACGTGGACAGAAACGGGAAATAGAGGTTACAACTAAACAAGCAAGCTATTTTTTTTCTTGGTAAATCACTTCTTAAAATTTCTATCGTTAAAAAATTGTCTAATAGATAGTGACAAGAAAATAGACGTTACATCTAAAGAGATTGGGTGACAAGAATGTTACAACTATAATTAAAACATGTTGTCTAACTTAGTTTAGAATTTAAATTTAAATCACTTATTAAAATTTAAAACAATTTATTTAAATAATTCATTAGAATTTAAATATCTAATAGAAGGGCATTGCGTGCCCGTTAAATAGGCTCACCTTTTAAGTAAGTCGACGTTGTTAAGGAGTTGTGCCCGTTGAATAGGCTCACCTTTTAAACGAAGTAAGTCGACGTTGTTGATGGAGTTGTGCCCGTTGAATCGGCTCACTTTTTAAACGAAGTCGACGTTGTTGAAGGAGTTAGTTTGATTTTTTAAAAAAGATTGGTATATTTTTCTGGTTGAATTTCTATAAAATCTTGTCGAGATTCATTGAAATCCGAGATTCATTGAAATTACATATTAGATAGGTAATCCCTGTACAATAGAAGTCCCAGATTTTTTTTCCAAAATGCGGAATTCATATACTCCATTACTAAATAAACACAAACTGCAAAGCTTCGTGCACGCTGACTAAATAAATAAAAAATCGCTGTGTTATAGTCACAGCCTACTCACAGGGTTTAAAAGGATTGGACGTTCCGATGTTCTGCGCTAAAACCGTATAAATTCACATGGATATGGCCCAGGCAATCAAGATCCCCGATAATGACCGAAGAGGATGAAAGCACAACTGTAGTGGGCCCAGCAATCAAGATGCCCGATAATGACGGAAGAGGATGAATGCACAACTGTAGTGAGCCCAACAATCAAGATGCCTGAGAATGACGGAACTGTTATAGTCACAGCCTCACAGGGTTTAAAAGGATTGGCATGCTAAAAAAACCGTACTAATGATTTTTACACCAATGTCTCTTAGATGTTCCCACATATTCTGATTTTTACACCAATGTCTCTTAGATGTTCCCACATATTCTTATTTCTTTTACTCATAGTGGTCACTATAAAGTCAAGTAGACATTTCATTATAATGGAAATTTGATGAATCATGAAAACTTTATTCTTATTTCTTTTACTTATACTGGTCACTAATGATTTTTACACCAATGTCTCTTAGATGTTCCCACATATTCTGATTTTTACACCAATGTCTCTTAGATGTTCTCACATATTCTTATTTCTTTTACTCATAGTGGTCACTATAAAGTCAAGTAGACATTTCATTATAATGGAAATTTGATGAATCATGAAAACTTTTGTAATATTTGCTAAGATAGTGAAGAGGGCAAGCTCTATTTCCACCTCTATAAACCCTTTAATACACCCTATAAGGACATCGCTACATGGGAAGACTCTGTCATCTATTTACCAGTCAATCCGTATACTTAATTTTCAGGCGAACACTTTCTGGTTAATAGTTATGGAGCTGTTCATGATATGATCATCCATCTAACTGTTTGTATTGATGGTCATTGAAACGCGGAGGCATGCTTAACATAGGCCCATCCATTTTTGTAATATTTGCTAAGATAGTGAAGAGGGCAAGCTCTATTTCCACCTCTATAAACCCTTTAATACACCCTATAAGGACATCGCTACATGGGAAGACTCTGTCATCTATTTACCAGTCAATCCGTATACTTAATTTTCAGGCGAACACTTTCTGGTTAATAGTTATGGAGCTGTTCATGATATGATCATCCATCTAACTGTTTGTATTGATGGTCATTGAAACGCGGAGGCATGCTTAACATAGGCCCATCCATTTTTCTGATATTGGTGGGCATGAAATGTCTTCATACGAAACATAAGACGCGAGCTCGATTGATGATAAATACTGTATACGAAATGATGTATCAGGTAAAATCAGTATTGTACGCATTAATACCATTTATTTATATTCAAATTCAAATTCTAAATTTGAAGTTTGAACTTGTAAACCCGCCCCGCCCAAATTCGAAATTTGAACTTGTAAACTGCCCGGCCAATGTTTCAGGGCAAGTAGAAGCCTAAACCCAAGCCAACGCAGATTAAAATAGCAGTCTACCAGTAGATTGGTGAGATTTTCCTACAAGCAGCCAAAAGATTCGGTGGATTCTTTTCATTTTGAACCAGAAATGAATGGAATCAGCCCAGCGTGCAGAAGCGGAAAAGGCAGCCTCCCCCTCTCACGTTGTTCTATGCTCTAGTGTAGATGGCGGTGGCTTTGGACATTATTACGCTATCTGAAATTTTCGGATGATTGTTTTAGTGAAGAAGTAATTGATAATATTTTGTTATATCATTCTGCTGAGCTTGAAAGTTTGAAGATTTTCGGGTTCTATTCTGGCAAAATGTTGTGGAAATGGATCAATTCTGCGTGGTGAAACAAATCAGTCTTAGAGTAAAACATCCTCCTGCTTTTCTGTTTTACTGCGATTTTATCAGATTTCTGAAGCTTTCCTGTTTTGAATAAACACAGCCACTGAAATTCGCACAGCTACCGCCTCAATTTTGTGGTTTCAGATACCTTATAACCTGTTCTATAGGGTTCTCGACTAATGATGATATCCTTGAGCAGCTTGTAGCAAAATGCCTACTTCTTGAAAATTTGAAAATCCAATATTGTACAGGTCTGGAGGATTTGAAAATGTGTGTCCTCAATCTCAGGTATATAGGGTTTGAAGGAAATTACACTACAGAGTTCGTGACAGTAAACTCCCCGAAGCTGGTCGACGACAGAGTACTGGATTGTAGCTATACATTCGATAGATACCTTAATTCATGCGCGGCTCTGCATTTTTACACCAACAATGACTTCGCACTTTGGTACACTTCGGCCAGAGACTCGTTGAGAAAAATTAAGTTTTTTGGGTCGTGCATGCTTGCGATTTCTTTCACAGCTCTTAATTATTTTCATTACAGAAAATATGAATAAGGTAAATAAATACGTTCACGTACTCTTTCTATCCCATTATTTATTACTCGTGTCGATCCAGATCCAATTATGGTTTAAGTAAACTTAAAAAGTTTTCCCATGGCTTGAGTGTCCATTCACCTTTCAGTGGGCCTACCTCTGAATTATGCATTTTGTGTATTATGGATTTCATTTAACTTTCAATGAACTACCTATCCATTCTAATCGTGTATTATGGATTTCATTTAACTTTCAATGAACAACCTAACAATTGTAAACAAGTTTCAGCAAATTTGCTTATCAACTCTAAACAAATATTCAATGAACTACCTATCAATTCTAAACAACTTTCAGCGAATCTACTTATCAACTCTAAACAACTTTAAGCGAATCTACTTATCAACTCTAAACAAATATTGATAAGGATACCGATTAGAAAGCATTACCATTCAAAATTTGGAAAATATTAAAAATATCATGCATTTTACATGTAGAATCTTCTTTCCCAAAATACATTTCAGCGAATCTACTTATCAACTCTAAACATCTTTCAGCTAATCTACTTATCAACTCTAAACAAATATTGATAAGGATACCCATTAGAAAGCATTACCATTCAAAATTTGGAAAATATTAAAAATATGATGCATTTTACATGCAGAATCTCCTTTCCCAAAATACATTTTAGAAGTCCAAACATTTTAGAATTCCAAACTTTGTAGGTTGGTTCTTTTCATAATGTGATTGATTACTCCATCTTATAAATTAATTAACTAAAATCATAGTTTATAATAAGTTTTATATATATTTTATCAAGTAAACATGTTATGAATAACTTGTTATAAATGCTAAATATGTTTTCTAAGTTAAATAACTATATTATAAATAAAATTATTTACAATATTTTAAAGATAATTAATTTGATTTTATTCAAAATTTTAAAATTGGAAAATATAAAATAATATAATTTTGTGTTAAAAAATGACAATTTAAAATAATTTGTTAATGGTTTTTAAGTAAGTAGATTTCTAAATTATTGGTGCTATTGCTTTATTTCTTTAAATCTTAAAAAATAAGCTTTGAGTTATAAAAAGTAGGTAAGTTGTCTAATTACTAGTGTCTACCTTGATTTGATTTCCAATAAAATTATAAAGGTTATGTAGTGTCCATAAGTACTTGCAAAATCTGTTAGTTAGTAATGTTTATCTTATTTGATTCAATTAAGAAAAAAAAACTAATTATATAATTTTGTTTTTATATCTTTACAAAATACTATCTATATTATATTATATATTCTCATTTAATGAAGAAATGAGTTTTCTACAATTCCTAGTTTTTATATATATTATATATTTAATTGTTCTTAGACGCTTGGTGAATATATTAACCATGTTACTAAGAAATAATTTTAATTTAATGAAGAAATGAGGTCTCTAAAATTCCTAGTGTGTTTATATATATATTACAGATTTAACCGTTGTTAGATGCTTGGTGAATATATTCACCATATTATCAAAATGAATTTTTGTATTGAACAATTTCCTTTACAAAGTCATATTGAGTTTCAATGTGGTTTGATTTTGCATGATATATTGGATTGTTTGACATATTTATTAAACTTTGATTCTCATATTCAATAGATGTAGGTACTCATTTCCTTTCTCACATTTCTTCAAGAATAAGTTGTTTCATATGCAACATTGCAAAATGCTTTATACTTGGATTCAATTAAGGACAAGGAGATAATTGATTGCTTCATGTTACTCCAAGACACAATTCTAGCTCTTATAATAAATACATATCTAGTTGTAGATACTCATCATTTAGATCTTCTATCCAATGAAAATTTGAATAGCTTATCAACCTAAGTTTCAAATGATTATAATATTCAATATCAAAATTTATAGTGCCTTCCAAGTATCGAATGACTCTCTTAGTTGTTTTCCAACGATTATTAAGTGGTTTAACTAAGAATTAACCTAGTAGAACTAAATATGTAATATGAGACCTTGTTGTGGTTAAAAAGATTAGAATCCCACCAATCATCTCTACAAAGCATAATTTAGTTTGTTTTTATCATAATCATTTCAAAACTTAACATTTTATTCTATTTGAATAGACAATGGATTACATTCCCTCATTGTTATCTTTGAAAATTTTTAGATTCAATTTGACTAGCTAGGATGCTCAACATTAGAGAATGACAAGTGTAAGTGTACTAGTGAATGTTGTAAAATACAAAAAATCAGAAAAACCAAAGTTTCCTAAGGTTTCCTTTTAAAAATGGAATCCACACAAAATTACCTCAATCATTTTCGATGGATCATTGTGATTATACCTCCAACAATTGCACTAGTCCATGTATTTATACCTCATACAATTGCACAGGGTGTCTTGCAATTATGTTCAACACAAGTTTTGTGATCAATGCCGTTGTAACTACCCTTTGTATGTAGGTCATCACACAACTATGATATGAATATTCATGGTGATTACCACAACTATTTTCCACCTAGGAACGATGTACAACATGTTTTACCAACCCATAATCACACAAATCCATGCAACTATGGCCACCCAAGTTGCACGACCATTCGTGGAACTACACAATTCATAGTTGTGGTCATGATCATGACTTCCTTTTCCCCACTCACGCAGTCACCATAACTTCCCTTGAATTGCCCACATGGGTATGGGGCCCAAAACATAGAAAAGGTTGTATAGACCCATACCATAACACCACCCTAAGCTATATAATAAAAATCACAAAATGTAAGGACATAAGACTCACTAGGCTCCAAGCTTAAGTTGATCGGGGTATCTGGCGACCTCCAAATAACATTAGGAACACTCGACGACTCATTGATTTCCAACTCATCAAAGATCAAATGAGGTGGCATTCTGGCCCCACCACACTTTTATACGCCCTAGTTTGGAACTTCAGGAATACCATGCAAGAGCCCTCAAGATTCATTTTTGATACCACTTGGACCTTTAGGATCACAAATTACACACTTCTCATTCACAGCCTCAATTCAACATGCTAAATTTCCACCTTTGGGGCTCGCACAAATTTCATGTTCGTCCTCATGTGTGTCATGTTTTCATTTTATCTTGTTAGATATGCATTTTCAACATTTTGTATATCTATGGTACTTTCACTTGGGGTTTCTGGCTCATGACGCACTAGTACAAATGGGGCCAAAATCCAATGATGATTAGTTGGATATGTGACTTATTGGCATTGGTTATCCAACACAGTGGTGTTTATCAAATCGTCATTAGAATTTAGTCGAATAGTTGATAGTTTAGCTACCGTTGGATATGTGACTGTAGAGGTGTCAATTATCTGACACATAAACCCTGAAATGGTCCTTAAAATACCAACATTTATAAGTCGGTTATTTGATGCTACAAACCATCATCTATCTGACCAATAGAACGTCGCATATCGGGCTAGTCGTGGATGATTCTCTCATTGGATATTTGACATGTATGTTATTGTGCCTGACGGGAAAAAAAAAATTGATGTTGAAGTGTCGGGTCATCAAAGGAATAAGTAAATATTGTGAAAAAAGTGTTGACGCATCAATGCTTTGAGGTTGACGATGACCTGCCAGATATGTGACAGATAGGTTGTTTTTTTCGATAGAACAAACCGACCTTGATACATTGGGTAATCGATAAAATAATTATATTGTGTGACAAAGATGTTGTTGCTCTGACGCTTGGAATCTGACAATTAAGCGTTGTATATGCGACAAAGTAGAGTTTTGTCCAATGTGAGTGTTAAGGCACCAACGCTTCCATATCTCATTTCTATCTTTGAATATGCGACGAGTGAGAAGATTGCCAATGGTTGAATATTCAACAGTTTGTATATTCCATTGAATATTCGATGATTATATGTGTTTAAAATATTATTCATAGACTGAGTTTTCTCGGTGGCCTTTCTCCCTTTTACATTCAATACATTCGATTCTTGCAGATTATAGACTGAGTTTTCTTATACATTCAATTCTTGCAGTATACTCGAGGGTTTCTCGGTGGTACTTCCATTAAACACTAGTTTCCTACATCTTTTTAAAGGTAACGACATTGATATGGTGACATACTGAATATGGAAGTGTCTTTCAGTATAATAACCAAAATCAAGCATTTCAACTTCATAATAAATGAACTATATAGAGACATGCATTACAAGTATTGCTAGATCACATTACAAATAATTAAGAATTGATGATAAGCCGACATCTAAGAAAAAACATAATCATAATCTAGGTTGGTTTCATCATAAATGTTGTTCATGTACCAAAAGTGTACTATGAAACATTACAACCATAAATTAAAATCTATAAAAGATCACAATTTAGTTACTATTTGTCCTAACAAAGTATTAATATTCAAGTGGTTTCATCAAATATGTTGTTCATGTACCAAAAGTGTACTATGAAACATTGCAACCCTAAATTAAAATCCATAAAAGATCACAGATTTGTTATTATTTCTCCTAACAAAGCATTATGATTCAAGAAATGGTGGGACTTCAAATGTGAAATATCATGTGTATACTAGTGGTCTCCACGGAGACCATGAGTTGGTCAGACTGACCCCAAATGGATTCCAGACAAGTGGCTCTTGTGGTGGGAAAGTAGCTTTGCCAATAGACAATAGCCACAAATAAACATTACTATTTTAACACAATGAAACAAAATTAGCAAGCTAATAAACATAGGTAGTACCTTGGTGACTTTCATGAATGGAGGTACTCATTTACGTACTCTAGATTTATTTTTTATCACATATCATAGTTCACAATGCACTTGATTTCACTGGAAATATTTTGTTATTCATTCTTAGTATTTTCAGTTTTTTTGAAGATCCCTTTCCAACAAAGCCCTTTATTCTACTATGATATCAACAAAAAAAATGAACTACCACAAAGATTATGTCAAGCTAAAGCCTAAAACTAAAAAAAAGATATGAAAACTAACATAATTTGTGAAGGAAAACATACTGATTCAATGATTAGAAAAGAAAAATGAACATGACAAACTCTCACAAATTAAATTGTGAGACTAAAAAGTGGAAGATGAAAAACCCCCAAGGCATAGTGAGTAAATATAACATGTAAAATATATGCAACCTGAAAAAGACTAAGGATGGCCAATTTGTAATCCTAATGTGCCCTTTTTGGAACAATACCTTTTACAATTTCCAAATGCACATCAATAATGATACATCAATTAATATTACTTAGGCTTGAATTAAATTGGACAGTTGAACAATATGGATGATGATATCCTAGTTAGTCTCAACTTCACTAGAAATTTGAACTTTAGCATAACTGAAACCAACTCACTCAAACCAAATCATGATACTGGAATTTGAACTACCTGCAAGGCCTAGTGAAGTAATACAATGTGTAGAATGTGCAACAAAAAAAATACTAAGGGTGGTCAACATGAAATCCTAATGTAACCTCTCTAAAATGATGCTTGTGACAATTTCCAAATGCACATTAATACCTATACAAGAACTACTATTGAGTAATACTGGACCATATTGACCAAACTGGATGATGCAAGTTGGTGCCTCAACTGTACTTGATGTGAATGTGAGGAGAATATGACTAACAGACCATTTAAAAATATATATTACACAAGTTTGTTCACTGATGATATATATATATATATATATACACACACACACACACACACACACACAAGCCCCAAGGGTTAGCTCAATTGGTCAAAATTAGTGCCTTGCCATTGGGAGGTCACAAGGTCCAATCTCCCCGAAGCCCTTGGGGCTAGGGCTTGCTAGTGGGCTGCGGGGCTAGATTCCCTTCGGAGTCGATCAACCCATATTCTTCCATGGATGTAGCGCCACCCGTTGACCAGGGTGTCTGTGAACCACAACAATATATATATATAATACACAATACTTTTTTGAAGACTATAAGAATGCCATCACACATAGCATCCTTTATTGTTGATCACCCAAAGTTGAAGCTAGAGGATATTTTGGCTTATAGAGTCATGGTTATCAACAACAATCAGAAGAGAGTATTTTGTGTGATGCACCTATAGGGGTGGAACTAAGGCTCGCCGACGGCGACGCCTGAAGTAAGGCCAATGTGACATGGTGCCAACAAGCCTTATTTCCACCCCTATAGGATATTCATTACAGCTTAAGAGTACGAGAGACAGTACCCTGACAATGGGTTTTGGCCTCCTCGATATGGGGACTCCCATCTCCTTGGTTTCTCGGCAACAAATAACGTGATTATTTCTGGCGACTGCTCCATGACCATGCAATACCAACGAGAATGCGCTTCATGGACATAGCATACATGATAGTACGTAATCCAGTCCGTCGACATTAATACTCATCTACCCATTTGATTTAAATTCAAATTTGAATTTTGAAGCACACTATTTTATTTATTTCAATGCAGTTAAATGGATTTCAGTGATTCACCAGGTTCCATTAACAAACCTCACCATGTGTTGCCTCTTCGTTACTCCTTCAAGCCTGTCGTTCTGGTACGGAAGGCAAGCCGAGGATGACAACCATCTAGCATGCTTTGGAGGCTACATAAGGCTCGCCCACAGAGCTTGAATCGTGCCATTGCTGATTTGGAATTTGAAATTGAATCGATGATACTCAACTAAACATGGTTGTGAACCAGCACGCAGTGACTCATTTACTAACAATGAAATACGAAGCCTATATTCCATAGCTAATCTCCCTTGGGCCTTACCACCATTGGAATATGGAGAAAGATACTGACTCTCCTTGTGTAGAGCTTTCACAGGTGAAGAGGTACAAGATAAAGTTCGCGACCACATTCTCGCATAACCTGTGCCAAGTTTGTTTCGCTCTCACAATTTCGGTGAGTATTCTCAAAACTTCACTCTAATGATGGTTCGTAGATTTATCCTTCCTTTTACAATCATTAATCCTCGCATCCTCCTCTTTTATATCAATACACAACTTAGACTCTAAAATAAAGGTTTTTGTGTGGCTTATTACATGCATATCATGCACTATATTATTAAATTGGAGAATCAGAGCCCGATGTGTGTGTTGAAGGGAGTTTTCGACTACATGACAGAGATAAGAGATGCTCAAAGCTTTCCATTCAATCATCTATTGTTAGATATGTGCCAGGAGGTTTCTCCTTTCCCATGTGACATTTTGTGCCTTGTTATAGCTGAGCATGAGCTTAATATATTGATTTATGAAATGGAAAATGAGCCGTATCCTCTGGGTTGCATCCATACATCCCTTTCTAAAGCCCTGCTGATGCAATCTGGTGATGAAAGCCAACAAAGGTGAATGGGACTACCATCGAATGAGTTAAACGACATCCTCGACAAGTCTGTTATATGGATCTGGCATTGTCTCTCCATTGTTCGAGGATTGGGGATGTTATTGCAAATATGTAATGACGCTATTCAACAATAGCTTTTTATTTACAAGAGAGCCCCAAATGGTGATTCACTAACAACGACTCTATCTTTCTTTTCCTCTCAAATTTTGTCTCTCTCAATGATTATAAATATGGAATTTTTTCCCTTTCTTCCCTAAGTTAAGGCCTTGGTTGTCCTCCCCAAAAACAGTATGTGGTAATTTTTTAAATGTGACAATTAACAATCTTTAGTTCAATAAAACATTCTCTATATTTTAACAATAAATTCGATGGTCTACATTATATATCTATCAAACTTTATCATAATGAAATTTCCACTTAAATTTCAATGGTCTACGTTATATGTCTATTCGAGGAGTCTTTTCCAATTTATTTTTATTTATATTTTGAAAATCTTCTAATTAGCTTTTTAACTTACATAGTGCTAAGTTTTTGAGAAGAAAATTTCTTTTTTTTATAAATAGCTTACATGTTTTAATTTAATAGTTTAATTGTGGTTTTTTCATGTTAATAACTTAATCATTAATGAATACTTTTAAAAAATTATTAGAATTTTCTGTTTTGAAAGAAAATATTTCAAAAATTCAAAGTGTGGTTAAAAATGTTTTCAAAATTCAAAATTTGGTTCAAAATATTTTTTAAAAATTTCATAAAAAATAAACATTTTTAATAATATATTCAACATTTAGTGTTATTTTTATTTATAATATATATTTGTAATTTATCATGTTAGTTTTTCTTTTAATGAACATTTTTATTAGTGTTAATGAATATATAGATTTTTAAATATTTTTTAATTAATATAATTAAATTAGTTTTTAAATTTGTGATATATAATTTTAAAATAAAAACTAACTATTTTATAACTATTATTCTTATTTAATATATTTAAATTATAAATATATTAAATGATAATTTAAATTCTTTGACAAATAAGGAAAGAAAAGAAAAGATTATTCAAAGGAGCTTTGTATGGCATTCTATTTTTCATGGTCTCAAAGGACTTGTTATTGGACAATCAAATATCATTATTTAATTAAGTTTGAATTTTTTTTAAATAGTTTATTATTTTTCCTCAAGGACAAGTAACAAATATCTAATTACAAATTATTCATGACAATGTATATATTATTTATACAATAAAATGGAGATATATATAATTTAATGTATTATGTACAATATTGATGGCCCACATGTTATTATAGACATTGAAAAAATGTTTATTACCATTTTGTTTAATGGAAAATAATAAAATATGAGCGAAATATATATGTCTGTGTACAAATAAATAGTAGCATATGGTTTTTGTCCTTCTAATTATAATTTTACTATGATCAACAAGAATTACATATATGAGATTTAATATTTATAAAAAAGTCTGAATGACACTATAATTTTTTTTTTTAATTTTTTTTTTTAATGAATACTTCATTCTAGTTTAATAGAACATGAAAAACAACAACCATTATATTCCTTATACAAACATATAGCTAATATAGTATCTTATTATCCCAAACAAAAACGCTTATAGCCTTGACATAAACACTATCTAGATGCACATATACGGAAGTCACATATACTAAAGTTGCACATACATGGAGGTTATGCGTATATACAGAAGTTACTTATATACCTGGAAGATATGCGCAAATAGTGAAGTTTCACATATATCGAAGATATGTGCATATCTTCCGTATATGTACAATTTCCGTATATGAGGAATTTCCATATATGGAAGTTGTGCATATATGGTAGATGCAAGATGTGTATATACGAAAGATATGCACATATAAGAAAGTTGTGCATATCTTCAACTCTCAAAGTGGATGGGTTGAATGTGTTAGTCATGCATGCATGTTAGTTGCATGTGTGTCTCTTTCACTTATATACTTGTTGCATTGGATTGATGATGTATTAGGGTTGTAGTATGGTTATCATGGAGAATTTGATGTTGATTTCATGGAGTATTTGTCATGAGCATGTGACAGGTTACATATGGTTACATGTCACTTACATGTTGCTTTTATGTCGCCTACTTATATCCTTGTATGTTAGTTTACTTTTGAATATTTTGATTACATGTATCAGTCTTTTAGGTTGATTGCAAGAACTGATCAACTATGTTCAACTACATGCGTTTATGCTTATTTGTAATTGGTTAGGCATTGCTTATGCATATTGTCAGATGCATGTAGTAATGTGTACAATGGAGTAATGGTTGTTGTCATGCATGAGGTCATAGCATATTGTTGATATGGCCTTGCATTAAAGTTTAACATACATGGAGGTTATGTGTATATACGGAAGTTGCACATATACCTAGAAGATATGTGCATATAGAAAAGTTTCGCATATACAGAAGATATGCACATATCTTCCGTATATGCACAACTTCCGTATATGCAAAATTTCCATATATGGAAGTTGTACATGTATGATAGATTCACATACATAAAAGACGCACATATATGGAAGATATGCGCATATAATAAAGTTACCCATATACGGAAGATATGCACATATCTTCCGTATATGCACAATTTTTGTATATGGAAGTTGCGCATATACGGTAGATGCACATATATAAAAGACGTGCATATACGGAAGATATGCACATATAATAAATTTACGCATATACGGAATATATGCGCATATACGAAAGCTGGGTATATACAGTAGATGCACATATACAAAATATGGACAGATACGAAAAATATGCGCATATATTGCGTATATGCACAATTTCCGTATATGCGCAATTTTTGTATATGGAATTTGCGTATACAGTAAATGCATACACATAAAAGACGTGCATATACGAAAGATATGCACATATAAGAAAGTTATGTATATACAGAAGATATGCACATATCTTCCGTATATGCACAATTTCCATATATGCGCAATTTTTGTATATGGATATTGCACATATACGAAATCTATGTATAGACGGAAGATATGCCCATATCTTCCGTATATGCATAATTTTCGTATATGTGCAATTTTTGTATATGGAATTTGCGCATATACGATGAAAATACATAAACGACATGCATATACGGAAGATATGCACATATAAGAAATTTAGGGATATACCGAAGATATGCGCATATCCTCCGTATATGCACAATTTCCGTATATGGAAATTGCGCATATATGAAAATTGTGCATATACGGAAGATATGTGCATATCTTCCGTATATACATAATTTTCTTATATGTGCACATTTCCGTATATGCGCAATTTCTGTATATGGAAGTTGCGCATATACTGTAGATTCGATATATATAGACATGCATATACGGAAGATATACACATATAAGTAAGTTACGCATATACAGAAAATATGTGCATATATGGAAGTTGCGCATATACGGTTGATGCACATATAAAAAAGATGCACATATATGGAAGTTATATATACTAAAGTTTCACATACATGGATGTTATGTGTATATACGGAAGTTGCACATGTACGGTAGATGCACATACATAAAAGACGTACATATATGGAAAATATTCGCATATAAGAAAGTTACGCATATATGGAAGATATGCGAATATCTTCCGTATATGCACAATTTTTATATATGGAAGTTGCACATATACCGTAGATGCACATATAAAAGACATGCATATACTAAAGATATGGACATATGAGAAATTTACGCATATACGAAATATATGCGCATAAACGGAAGTTGCGCATATACGGTAGATGCACATATACAAAAGATGGACATATATGAAAAATATGTGCATATATTGCGTAAATGCACAATTTTCGTATATGGAATTTGCGTATATACGGTAGATGCACATAAATAAAAGACATGCATATACGGAAGATATGCACATATAAGAAAGTTATGTATATACGGAAGATATGCACATATCTTTCATATATGTACAATTTCTATATATGCACAATTTCTGTATATGTGCAATTTCTGTATATGGAATTTGTGCATATACTTGGAAGATATGTGCATATAAAAAATTTCGCATATACAAAAGATATGCGCATATATTCTGTATATGGAAGTTGCACATGTACAGTGGATGCACATACATAAAAAATGTACATATATTGAAGATATGTATATATAAGAAAGTTACGCATATACAGAATATATGCACAATTTCCATATGTGCGCAATTTTTGCATACGGAAGTTGCGCATATACGGTAGATGCACATATATAAAAGACACGCATACACGAAAGATATGCACGTATAAGAAATTTACGCATATACGAAAGATATGTGCATATACGGAAGTTGTGCATATACGGTAGATGCACATATACAAAAGATGCACATATACGAAAGATATGTGCATATATTGTGTATATGCACAATTTCCATATATGCGCAGTTTCTGTATATGGGATTTGCACATATACAAAATTTATATATATACGAAAGATATGCGCATATCTTCCGTGTATGCACAATTTTTGTACATGGAATTTGTGCATATACAATGCAAATACATAAACGACGTGCATATATGGAAGATATGCACATATAAGAAAGTTATAGATATACCAAAAATATGCACATATCTTCCGTATATGCATAATTTTCGTATATACACAATTTCTGTATATGGAATTTGCGCATATACGATGCAGATACAGAAAATATGTGTATATACGGAAGATATGCACATATAAGAAACTGACAGATATATAGAAGATATGCGCATATCTTCCGTATATGCACAATTTCCATATATGCACAAAAATGCAGTCTCTATATAGGCGCAACCTCTGTATATACACATCTTCTATATATACGAAACTTCCGTACCCAAAAGCGTTATCTGCCAAAGAGCATATTATTGTCCACAAATTGCTAGTGTGTCGCCAAGAGTTCAGTTTTAGGGATCTTTTTCCTTTTATGTGACCCTCTGTATATGGAATTTGCGCATATACGATGCAGATACATAAACGACGTGCATATATAGAAGATATGCACATATAGGAAAGTTATGGATATACGGAAGATATACGGATATCTTCCGTATATGCGCAATTTCTGTATACGGAAATTGTTCATATACAAAAGATATGCGCATATACGGAAGATATGCACATATCTTCCGTATATCCCTAACTTTCCTATATGTGCATATATTCTGTATATGCACATCGTTCATGTATCTGCATCGTATATGCGCAAATTCTATATACAGAAATTGCGCATATACGGAAATTGTGCATATACAGAAGATATGCACATATCTTCCGTATATGCACAATTTCCGTATATGCTCATAT
This sequence comes from Pinus taeda, assembly GCA_000404065.3. Taxonomy (NCBI): domain Eukaryota; kingdom Viridiplantae; phylum Streptophyta; class Pinopsida; order Pinales; family Pinaceae; genus Pinus; species Pinus taeda. The sequence continues at coordinate 1,898 of APFE030492057.1, read as the reverse complement.
CTTCCATATATGCACAATTTCCATATATGCGCAATTTCTGTATATGGAATTTGCACATATACGATGCAAATACATGAACGACGTGCATATACAGAAGATATACACATATAAGAAAGTTAGGGATATACGTAAGGTATGCGCATATCTTCCGTATATGTGCAATTTCCGTATATGCACATATCTTCCGTATATGCACAATTTCCATATATGTGAAATTTTTGTATATGGAATTTGTAAATATCTTCGTTCATGTATCTGCATCGTATATGCGCATGCAGATACATAAACGACGTGCATATATGGAAGATATGCACATATAGGAAAGTTATTGATATACGGAAGATATGCGCATATCTTCCGTATATGCACAATTTCCGTATATACGCATATCTTTTGTATATGCACAATTTCCGTATATGCGAAACTTATGTATATGGAATTTGGGCATATACGATGCAGATACATGAATGAAGATATGCACAAATTCCATATACAGAAATTGCGCATATATGGAAATTGCGCATATACGGAAGATATGCGCATATCTTCCGTATATGCACAATTTCACACTTTCTACCTCGAGTGACTAAGCAGCCAGCTGCCAATTCCTTCTGGGAACTACGTAGTTCCTTAGCTTGCATCTAGTATTTAATGTGGAGTTATTGGTATTTTCCATCTCCATTAGACATGTTGAAGGAACATGAGTATTTTTTCCCCACAAAACTCAATCTTGACCAGATTGAGTAGGCTTTAATAGACTAGATCATGGGCACTAAGATGAAGACTACTTGTCATTGAAATATACAACTCTACTGAGTTGTTAAAGTAAGGAAAATTCTTCACCAAGGCAAGTGACTCACTAAGAGATACATTCAACAAATGTTTCCCCATATGATGAGGGAAATTGATGCAATGGATACCTTTTCTCCCTATGAGAAGAGGATTGTTTGAGGTGGATATTGATGGCCACCCACCTCTTCCACTGACTCAACAATTCTCTATCCTATTGGCATATGTTTAAGGTTTTTTTAGGTTTCAAAATTTTAGGAACATTTTGATCCCCTAAATGGTGAATTTTTGTTATTCAAGGGGCCAAGGTTTGGCGTAGAATTGTCTCACTCTAGCCATAAGTTGAAATACCGAGATATTTGTTTCCAACAAGCTACTATGCACTGCAAAATGATATTGTATGCAAATGTTGTGCCCATGCTAAGTTCATGTATCAACTAACTACCTTGGGGATCACAAAAATTTTGGTACTTTATCTCCTAGAGTTAGGTTTTTTTACCTTTAGGGTGCTTTATTTATGTTAAAAAGACATTAATTTAGAATCCTGTAATAGGTTTTGTGAATGACCAGAGTTGTGATCTCTCTCTCTCTCTCTTTATAGATACACTACCATCATTCTAACAAGTTTGTTTCCTGTAATATTTTCTATCTTATTCATTAATATAAGTTGTGTGTTCATTATATTAGTACCCTCTCTACCATAATTCCCTCTATGTGTGGTATGTTTGTTTCATTTTCTTTTGTTCCTTTAATTTCATTCCTTGTACAATCTAGATGAATCCATTCTCTAAGATGATCACAACACTAAGATTCCCCATGAAGCTTAGATATAATGAAAGAATTGTGTATTAAGATTAAGAAATATTTATAATTTTACTTTTTAGATGATGTAATTATTTTATCATTGTTTGAGAAAGACAGAACTTTATTTCTGAAAAAATAATTTATTGAAACATGTATTAAAAAAGACTAGTATGAAGAAATTTTTACCACATATGGTTTTTGAGCACTTTTTTATGCCATGAGGCATATGACTATATAATTTTTCTTATTACAAATAAAATTATGGATTCTCATTTTTCTTTAAAAAAAAGAATTATACTTCCAAA
>APFE030492049.1:175803-192866 GCA_000404065.3 Pinus taeda | reverse complement strand
TATATTATTAAATAAAATGTCAAAAAACTCATATAAATGAAGTAGTTAACACTAAATTAAATGATTTAATAAATGGACAAATTAGAGCTTTTCTAATATTTTTGTTTTGCTTTAAGTTAATGAGATAAGTTTTGTTTTATTGGGTGTATTTTTCCAATATTCTAGTAATTTGAGTCATTTTAAAATGAACCAAAGCTGTTAGGAAAGAAGTTAAATAGTCAAAATTCCATTAATTTTGTGGAATTATGATTTCCTTTCTTTAAACTAGTGAATTAATAAGTGGTCAACCTACACTTTTTATGGTAAAGTTATGTTGAGTGGGGTTCAATTTTTCTAAAATTCAAATAATCTAGGTTATTGTAAAATGTACCAAAATACCTAGAGGTCAAAATTCTATTGTTGAAGTTCCCGTCAATCAAGTGAACTAAAATTTCTCTCATTTAAAGGAGTAAATTAATAAATAGGCAAAATGAATTTTTCCAATAAGTCTATTTTTTCCAAGAAGCTAAAGCTTTGTCTAATTGACTCCATTTTTTGGAAATACAGCAATTTAATAATCTGCAATAATTTTTCTAAATTCCAGGAAAATCTCCGAAAAAAAAATTGAGTTTGTTCCTCTTTTAATATGGGTGACAAGTGTAAGGGAGATCAGATTTGATCTTAAGGGGGATGTAGAAATAAACGATGTCTGGATTTTGGGCATTGCCTCCAATAACGATGTTGTAAGTATTGATAGTTTTTCAAGGTCTACATTTACTTAAGGAGTAATGTGTGCATTCTGCAACTGTAGTCAATGACTCCTAAATCATTATGAGGTTCCTCTTACAACACTACTCCTCAAAGTCCTTAGCTATCACACTTGGTTCTAAGAATAATAGAAGACTCAATCAATTTGAAGAAGTTTCTTTATTTTGAATGTTGCATGATATTATCCAATGTTCTTGTGAATATGGGGGTATCCATCAATGAAGGTCATTTAAAAATAAGTTTTGTGGGTGGGGGGACAGGGGCAGAGGATTCTTCATTATAATGATCTCCCATGACATTAACCATAATTAAATTCTAATCCTTCATAAATCCTACACTTACATCAAACTCTAGTATTTTGATGAATCTTACAAATAAGTGTCTCCTCCAATGGGCTTGAAAGGACTATGGGTTATGGGCACTAATATGTTGCACTACACAATGTTATTAATGATAAACACTTCTAATTAATAAGAGCATGCCAAACAATTTCTTTTCATGTGAGGTTTTATTTTGATTAAGGAGTGGGTTGGGAGAGCAATTTCTTTCCTCCCTTCAACCTCTAGATTTTGTAGTTTTACATTGAGAGATTGCTTTAGATGTCATCCAAGGAATTTAACATGTGAACAATTTGAAATTTCCTTGATGGGTCTTAGTGCATCAAGGGACATACATTAGATTTAGGGCATCCCCTGTGTTATAGGAAGGATGACCAAGTGTATGAAGAATCAATGTGTGATGTATAAGTTGTTGGTGGTCAAGAAAAGAGTGAAATGGTGCAAAAGGGGTTCACAAAAGCCTAACAATGTGAGGTATTCTTAACACCCATATGGAAACATTAGCAAAAGGTGTGGGAGGAAAATGCATCAATGGAAATTCAAGAGCAAGATAAGCGTGTAGATCATATATTCAAGGCACTTGAGTAGGTGCAAATAAGTAAGTATTTAAAATTGGACCTTTGTTTGGAATCTATGGTTTCTCTAGTGGCTTATATTGTCAATTTTCATAATTTTCCATCTAGGGATTCTCTAATTCCTCATTTCTTTTGTTTCTCTCAAGTTTTGGCTCGAAGGAAGAAAGTACAAAGACTCAATGCAATCTTGATTTGAAATTGGAAGTCATGAAAATCAATCTACTCCTTAAGGATGCATGTTATTGGGAGGACAATAAGTAAAACCAAGTGCCAGAAAATGCCTTGCATGGACTAACATTTCAAGATCTCTCTTTGTTCAAAATATTTTGTCATGTTTTTTATTAATAGGACAGTATGTTAGGCAATTTACCTATCGACCTAGTTAGTTTAATGCTAGGTAGATCACCATAAAGTTTTTTAAGAACAAAGACTTATGGGATGCAACCATATTTTTGTCAGTTTAGATTACAAGGCTATCCACAAGGTGAGATTAGTTGGTTTGTGTGGGGTTAGTCCCCATTAAGTCTTAGGTTCAAAATTTCATGAAGTGAGGTTGAGGGTGGGAGCCAATTTTAGGGTTTACACAGTCTTAAGGGGTGTGTAGGCTCGACGAAGTCTTACACAATCCTAATGACAACATCTCGCTATTAGGCAAATTGTTCTTTCATCCAACATACATTAGTAAATATGTTCAGTATACCTAATTGTGCTTAGGAGATGGTTCAACCAAAGTGTCTATAAGACAATAATATATATACAAAGAAAGTTCGAGGTGTTGTTGTGATGCAAACCAGTATTTCTCCCAAATTGACCTCCATTTAGGCTACTACTACATACCCATCAGATTACAAGACCAAGAGAAAATAAAGTTCAAGAAACATGCCACTTAATTTCGAGTAATGCCATTCAAGATTTGTAATGCTCCAACAATATTCCAAGCTCTCATGAATAAAGTGTTTTGGTTATATCCTTGCAAGTTTTCCCTGTTTCCTTTGAAAATATAATGATGAATAGTCGCATCTTGATATTGTACTTGATACATGCACTAAACATTTATTGCTCCCAAAGTTGATCACTTCTTGGAGTTGAGAGATAGGCTCATTGTTTGACCCCAGTATACGCTTCACCACTAGATGCATGCTCTTCACATTCCTCTAGACCAGTTCAGAGTAGGTTCTCATAGACTTCGGGTAGAGACGGATCACCAGGTGGATAAACCAGACAAACTCTACCAGGTATGTCATTTACAGGAAGTGGAGATCGAGGTGCACTTCATTCTTAGATGCCCTGTCTACTACAAGATTAGAGGAAGATTTCATTGCTTGTTCAGAGATTCTCGGACCCTCGTCACTTTTTCAGGTATCCCGATCAGAGATGTTTGACCCTATATATGAAGGAGGCTCTCAGGTTCCGAGCGCATATTCTTCAGCCTCCCATCAAACTAGACCCCACACAAAGGATCATGACATTTTTTAGGGTACTACCTTCAGACAGGGGCACCAAGAGATCGGTTGATACCAGTACGTATCCAGACTCTAGATCAATGAGGATCCATGTGACCTCACCTTGCCACACAAGATTTCAACATTAGATCCGTCTCAGATCCGTTCCTGGGAGACAAACTAGGTCCTCCAGCATTCAACAACACACAAACCCCCCAGGAAACGATTTAGTAGACAATCTGCACTTGCCACTGACTCTTCATCGAGTCAACATACTTTGTTCAATTTCTTCAATGTTATTCATTCAACCTCAGATGTTATGAGAGATGGGTCTGATCCTCATACCTAGTAACTTCTGGATCTTCTTCGCTAAGGCTAGACGTTTTACTTCATGCATTATATCTTTTATAGGAGACTTTGGTTCTTCCACTTTGTATAAACATCATTATACTCAAGAGTCTTTTTGACCTACTTTATGATCATTAATTAGATATAAATATAATTAAATTCACTAAAACTAACTATTTTGAATATATTTTTTTATAAAATATCTAAAACTTACCTTTAACAACATCGAAACTAATACCCCTTCATAACATCCCCTTACTACCACTTCATAACAACATCCCCTTATTGAACAAATAATTTTTCGAGTGACATATAAACCATCCTCTCCTAAACTTGATATAATAATGAAAAACAAAAACACATTCCTCAACGCAATAATAAAAAATAAAAAATTACATGACTGTCCAATCCCATACAAAGATTGCCCATTCTTATGAAAAAATTAGAACTAAAAATTTACACTGCTTAAAAGCGTCACGATGACCATACCTAGCTGAGGTTTTAAAAAAACTCTATTTCACGTGAAACACGGAAGCACCAAAACGCTTTAACCGGGTACAGTACTTCCCATATACAAGAGTAAATTAGGGCCGCATATCGAGGTCGGTTACTGTCCCAGATGGTAAAATTACTCTTACACGTGGCATAAAATGCCGTCCCTCCTCTCCTTTAAATGGAGGGCAGTGCAATATCTCTAAGTCTCCTGTATCTTGGCCATTTTCCTTATTGTTTTGCCGTTGGTTTAATCTAGCTAAGGATTGACAGCTTTTTAAAGGCCCTGTCTCCACCATTTTTGAGGATCAATTCCCTGCATTCTTCTGATACAGTACAACACCAGTGTATTCATACAAATTCATCAATTCAAAGAAGAAAGTGGTGAAAACCCTCTGAATCATCCCACTGCTGGTTTGCCCATTAAACCCATTTAAGGAATAAAAAAACAGTGGAAACCCTACAGGGTTCCGCGAATTTTTTTAATTGGGTGCCCGTTTAGATCGCTGGTTCGAGTGGGCTCTGTAGGCGGGGTGGGATTGAGGGTTTTTTAAAGCGGCATGAGGTTGGAGTGTGAAACAGTCATGGTGACGCCTAGGGTCTCGCCTGTGGTGGGGGATTGGGGTGTGGGAGGAGGCATTAAGAAGGAAGCTGTGCAGGAAGCCCTGGTGGCGTCATGCAGAAGAGAGGAGGATTGGGCGGCCGACAGGGATCCATGTGACCAGAGGATAATGCAAGCCTTTCCTGTTTCCACGACAAATAATTTGGCTGGCTCTCCTCAGCAGAAATTGACAGTGGGGTATGCTCTTACATCCAAGAAGATTAAGAGCTTCCTGCAACCAAAGCTTGAAGGGCTGGCCAGGTATTTTCTGGATCCCATTCGGTACTTTATATATATTATATATATATATATATATATATATATATATTTATTTTTTTATATCTATGGAAAATGGTGTTTTGTTAATGACAAAAATAGAGACAATGGATTGGAACTTCTTTATAAAAATAATTCTTATCTTTTTACCAAATGAAAGGTAGGTGGATTTTTGGCAGCCAACAAGAAAAATCAGGACTTGACGTTTGTTTTTTGCCCCACTGGAAATTTGTTCAGTTGATGACAACAAGAGCATGGTGGCAACTTTTTCTCTTTCATGCACTCTTTTCTGCGAGTGATAAGATATCTCAGAAAATAGCCGATGAATGATTTTGCTTATGAATGTTTGCTTTTACCTGTCTGAGGAAATATCATTCTCTGCGCTTTCTTGTTCAGAAAGTTGGTTATGCGTGCATTGAAAAGGCAAATTAGTTTAAGCACTTGAAACAGAACACGTATTTTATCTTTGAAGTTTTACTTCTTTTACATGGCTGTATATTCAGATGGAGCTTGGCAGGTGTTAAGGGACTCTTTTGTATGTCGTTGAGAGATTTGACCTTATGGAATGGGTGACGGGATTATTGAACGGTCCATCAGAAGTGTTAAGGGACGCTTTTGTATGTCGTTGAGAGATTTGACCTTCTGGAATGGGTGACGGAATTATTGAACGGTCCCTCAGAACAATTAGTTTGTTGGAACTGTTGCAGATTCTAACAATTTTTCCGAATCTCGTTTTTAATAATCATTTTGGAAATACATTGATCTTGAGTCTGTTATGCTTCTATACAGACATAGGCTGAACATCTTGGAGTTATATGTTGTTTATCCCCAGTTTTCCTTGATCTCCGTTATTGGCTTGATTTGAAATATCTATGGTGTTTTTGGAACATTCTAATTTCAACTCGTGTAATTGTTCATATGCGTGCAATTCTTTGCTCCCTGTTTCTTTTCTGTAACTGGTGTTTTTTTTTGTATTGATTGAAGGGACAATTGCAGTTAACAAGAAAATTGCAGGGGGTGGAGTTATAAGGGTTTCAGTTATTTTTCAACAGCAAAATGGGTGGGTGGGTATTTTTATACAGGAATATACATGTTTCTGTCCTCAATTAACTTAAATAAGGCTCGAAACGATTACAACAAAGCTCTCATCATGTCACTCGTCGGAATTAATTGACCCTCGTATGGTAGGAATTGACCCTAGTTGGCGAAATATAACAATTGATCCTCCCACAAACCCAAGTTAAACCCAATTGGCGAAAAACTAGATTGTCCTTATTTACATTCAACGAATATTGATTTATATTTTATAAAAAACAGTTATGCTGGGCTGAAAAATAACAGCAAAACTCGAAAACATAGCGTTGGTTAAGCTGTATCTGTGTTTTGAATGTATACCATTGGGCTAGCTAAGTTCTGATTCTTCTTGTTGAAATTCAGTGTTGTGGCTTTTTGAATTTATGCATGCCTTTTTTACTTCATATGGTTTGATCAATGTTCATCTTAGTTTATATATTGTTACTTTGGCTGCTGTTCATTTGGAGTGTACTGATTACTTGTGCTGTTTTTCTCATTTTTTTCTGAATCCCAGACATGCTAAACATTTCTTAATTCCTTGTTTACAATGCATTTTTCTCTGATGGATTTAATCTTGGAACAGATGAATCAAAGTTATCCTTTTTATTAAAGTCCAAAGCTATCCTTTTTATTAAAGTCCAGCTTTGAGATGATATTGCAAACATAATATTTTACGAAGTTAGGATTTACCATGTGATTGGAAAGGAGACGTAACTTCTCTGGTGAATTACAGTCATTTGCTTAGGGGACTTGTGGGGTACGAAGCCCTTTTGGAGCTTCAGTCAGCCACATTGAGATTTCACAGAATTCTTGCAAATGGTGTGGAATTTTGAGAGGACAGTTATCCTATTCTTTAGTGGGAACTGCCTTCAAGTTGCCTATGTTCCAGTGGTTCAACATAGCATTTTATTTTCTGTGTCCAAACCTACATCAATGAATTTCAAAATGGAGGTGAAAGTTAATAAAACCTGCCCAATGCTTGGCTCCTTCCTGCTGATGCTTAGTGTTTGTGTTCATATTTATACCAACAGCCATGTTTAGGTATCTCGGTTTCATGGGCTATCTCTGTATTTGGTGGAAGCTGTTAGAACTGTTGGGTGTTCTGGTAATTAGCCAGCTGGCTTTTGACTGTTCCCCGCATTTTTTAATAGAAGTAATCTGTGCTTTTTGGATGATATTAATAGTCAAGACTCAATGGAAGCTATTTATTCAAAAGTGTTAATGAAGCTAGTGCAATAGTAGAGTGAACGCTGATCAAATATTTTTATTTAATTTAAGCTTTCACTAAGTGATATATATATACCCAGCAGTTCTAGGATTTGTTTTTTGACACTTCTGATATTTGGTTTAACAGTTTTCAACTTTTCAGTCATCCTTGGCGATTTGCTAATTATTTAGCATTACCTTCTTTGCAAAATTTTCTTGGTTTCTAGGGACTTCCTGTGAATGCGTATTGATGTTGTTATATCCTCTGTTACAGGAAAAAGGGCATTACATTTGTTGCAATAGACAGGAACAGGCCTCTAGATGAGCAGGGGCCTTTTGATATTGTTTTGCATAAGGTGAGTTGGATTCGTCCATTTACTTTTGTTTTTCTGTTTTCTTTTCTGCTAGTTGGTCTTTTTAAGTTTTTCCTTCTTATCTTTCAACCATACATATGAGCTTGTGGGAGTTTTCTGTGTGGTTCTGATATCACTTGTAGGGAAGGGAATTAGAAGAAAGAGAGTTGGTCAGCTAAAGTTGCACTAAGTTTTGTGGGAACACTTTTATTTACGTGGAGGTTAAAACTTGCATGTTGATTTACTTTATTTCTTTGAATACTCCTTGTCAAGCTAATGCTATGGTTACTTATCTTGATATATTTTGTTATGCAGCTGTCAGGGAGGGACTGGCGACAAAATCTGGAGGTTAGTATGAGTTGAGGAGAAAGTGCCACATCTCCTGCAGCACGTAATGCCAATATGATTTGTTCTTATTCTTGTGTTACACAGTATAGTTCTTTCCACCTTTTTGTGTGCTGCTCTTTTACTTCCATTTTTATTATCTATGCTAAAAATGGCTTTTGAAAGAGGATATATCCATTACAAGGAACATCAAACCATTGGATGTCTAAAATTATCTTTTATTATTTTCCAGTCAACATGAATTCACTGTGAGGCTTAGCATTGCTGTCAAGGATTTTATCAAACTGAAAGAATCTTATACGTGTCTGGAAGAGTTCATTTAAATGTCATTATTTTGCATGACAAGTCAAGTAGTGATATGTCTGTTTTAAAATTTGAAAGCAAACATGCAATGACAAGTAGATTTCTTAAAGCTTGTTTACTTGCTTATTGTCTATAATTGTTTCTGTGACCTTTTGTTTACTTATATATATGATGGTGCTTTAACTTTTCGGATTGGACCACTGCCCATCTACAATTATCTTTGTTTTTTAATGAAAATTGCGTGGCTCCAGTAGGGTTAACATTTTATTATGTGGAACTTGCTGCTTCATGGTTCTTCTGATATAGATGTGGAAATGCTCTGCAATATAATTTTTGCTTGTCATATTTTAAGTCTATTAAGTGACCTTGATCATGTTATTGTAAAGCGTAGTGTTCAGGCATGGTTTTGTATTACCCCCTCTATAACATATTGTTGTTTCCTTGATTACGCTGACTATTTAAACTAATTTTAAGGCATATTTGCTTCCCTTTGGGATGCACTGAAATGGTTTAACTTAATCCTTTTTACGCCAGTGTGCTTTTGTAATCTTTAGTTATAATGCAACCTGCATATTGTCTGAGTTTCTCCTATTGAAGGAGATAATGCACACAAGACTTGAAATGTAAGTTTTCTGGTTGGTTTTGCAGGAATATAGGACTTCCCACCCGGAAGTTATTGTACTTGATCCCCCAGATGCCATACAACATTTATATAATCGCCAGTCAATGCTTCAAGATGTTGCTGATTTAGACCTGTGTCATTGTGAAGGTAACTATTTTTGTTGTTTTTTATAGTTCTTTATTTATTTAGTGTCTTAAGTACTAATGAGCTTCCCAACTGTTTCATCTGTGAATTTGGTACTCTGTTTGCCCATTCCTTGTTTCAATTTGGTTAAATAATCTGCTGGGAATTCTTGGTTTGATATATCAGGTACAGTTGGCGTTCCAAAGCAACTGGTTATAACTGGGGACCCTGCTTCCATTCCCAATGCCGTTGCTAAAGCGGGGCTAAAGCTGCCACTGGGTAAGTTGTTTGGTTATATGGTACAGTAATTGATGTTTACACTAGTATTCTTCTGAACACTGAGGCTGAGGTAAAATATATGATTAGTGACAGATACACATGCTCATGTTGTTATATTCTTTGTAGTTGCCAAGCCATTGGTAGTGGATGGCACAGCGAAGTCACATGCATTGTCACTAGCATATGATCAGTTGAGCCTGTCAGAGCTTGACCCTCCTCTGGTGCTCCAAGAGTTTGTAAATCATGGTATGGAAGTAACATCCTCATCTTTTTGTTGTTCAATCTTCAGTTGCATAATGCTTTCAGCAGTACTCTTCAAACTGATTTGGCCAGTAGTTAATCAATCAAGCACTCTACTTTGGTTGCAGGTGGAGTGCTTTTCAAGGTTTACATTGTTGGGGACACTGTTAAAGTAGTGCGAAGGTTCTCTTTACCTGATGTGGATGAAAGTGCATCTTTGGGATATGGAGTGATTCCCTTTCCAAGGGTGTCAAGCGCTGCAGCTTCAGCTGATGATGCAGATTTAGATCCACATGTTGGGGGTGAGGTTTTCTTTTGAGCCTACGTGACAGATTGCACGGATGCTTATTACGTTTGATTCTTAATTTAGTTTCTAATGATTGTCCTGCATTTTATGAATGATGTATTTTCATGCTTGCAGAGTTGCCTCCAACTTTGTTGCTTGATAAACTTGCAACCGAACTCCGTCGAAGACTGGTAAGTAGTGTGCATCTTTGGAAGAGTGGGTTAAATTGATTTGAAACCTGGTCTTTCTTTTGATGCCTTTTGTTTTTTCATCTGGAAACATGGTATATATTAGTTTAAGGGGTTTGGGATTGAACTTTATCTTATGCTTTATTTAGTCTTGGAGATGGCCGGAGGTAATAGCTTCGGATAGTACAGACAGGTGGATATGTTTTTCTGACTTGGATGTTATTGTAATATAATCCAGGGACTCCGACTTTTTAATTTAGACATCATTCGTGAACATGGAACAAGAGATCACTACTATGTTATTGATATCAACTATTTTCCTGGTACGCGTTTCACATTTGTTTATGCCATTGGTTGTTTCTTACACTAAATACTTTTTCATCCTTTATTGCTGACCCGAGTTACTGTTGGACATCCTTTTTTCTTTGGATCCTTCTCCACTGGCAGTCACTAATAAATTGTCATTTGTGTACAGGGTATGGAAAAATGCCCGGATATGAGCACATTTTCACGGATTTTCTTTTAAGCCTAGTACAAGGAAAGCATCGAAAGATCACAGGAGCTGGTTTCTGCAGCGTGGATAGTAATGACTGTTAATGATACTGCCTTAGAATAGAAATTCATACCATCTTACCTCGTGTTTTCAGTTTTAAATATCAGCCACTTGCAACATCTGAATGTGTCAAATTTAGGCGTTTGACAGATACTTCCAGCTCAATCAGAGAGATCATGGAGATGCAACATTGACCCAATTTCCGGATGAGATTATTTTTACCAAATGTCCTCATTGCACAGACATTGTTTTTCAGGTATTTTGTTTGGCCAAAGGGCACGTTCCTGTTGTATATTTCTGTGCAATGCTGTTTTCTCGCACAGGTCAATTCTGTCTCTGCTTAAATCGGAATTTAGGTTTGGAGGCAGGTGGCCCAGTGGTCATACAGGGTGCAAATGGAAGTTTCAGCTACTATCCAGGTTATTTGTTAGCATGAAATTGTTACTTCCGAGGTTTATTTTTCAGCAGGACAATCCAATCTGCTCCTGCTGTTGTACATGAACTACAATTGTTTAAGTGGTCACAATTCTCATTTCATGGTATTTAATGATTCATCAGCTTAATGGTACATCATTTCTTGTTGTGCAGTTTTAGTTGTTGTGCATGGCTTAATTGATATGAATTGTTCTGCTTTGTTGGATTCTGATGTTTTGATATAATTGATTGTTTATTATTATCCATCTAGAATACTCGTTTTAGTTAAAATTGTGAAACATAGGAAAAACCTCTGAATTATATTTTCTTTTGCAGCCTTTGCAGTGGGCTCTTACCCCGCTCCGGAGTCCATCCAGGCAAAACGATGGCTTCTTTTAAACTGTTCTTGTGCATGGGCCTCTCTAGATAACATGCGGGCAAAGACGGATTTATTGTATATAATTTTGCATAACGACTCCTTAGTCATTGATTCATATGTTTCTGTTGTCAATTGCATTGGAATAATTTCTAATCTCTGATCAACATCTTTGATGTTGGAACTTTATTACATGAAAAATGTGAATCTAATTATTAAAGGAATATGGAGGTTAATTATGTATGTGGATTCAAGTACGTGGATTTTGTGCAAGACCAAGTAGATACTCACTTTAACGTTTTCCTTCAAATAATTCCTTGGTGAATCATTCCCATTTCTCACTCGGAGTTAATAAAGGGAGTGAAACTGATTGGAAAAAATCGTACATATTTTTAACAAAGGATGGCTGTACAATTTTTTTTTTTTAACAAAGGATGGGTGTAAATGAACCTGTATTGGGAATTACTACCTCCAGAGATAAGGAGTTGTTTTTCAATGATTGTGTAGCCAGAGATGAGGTGTGTGTTTGTCAATGATTGTGTCGCCAGAGATAAAGTCTCTGAGGTGTGTGTTTGTCAATGATTGTGTCGCCAGAGATAAAGAGGTGTTTGTGTTCGTCAATGATGATGTCGCCAGAGATAAAGAGGTGTTTGTAAAGAGGTGTTTGTCAATGATTGTGTTGCCAGAGATAATGAGAGACTGATTGTGTTGCCAGAGATAATGAGAGACGGTTAGTCCATCTCTTAAAACATACTGAGAGATAATGAGAGACGGTTAGTCCATGTCTTAAAACATACTGAGAGATAATACTGAGAGATAATGAGAGACGGTTAGTCCATGTCTTAAAACATACTGGGAGCGTTGGTTTATTCAATGTCCAAAAATTTCCCTCCGACAGTCTTAAAACATACTGGGAGCGTTGGTTTATTCAATGTCCAAAAATTTCCCTCCGACAGTCTTAAAACATACTGGGAGTGTTGGTTTATTCAATGTCCAAAAATCTCCCTCCGACACGAGCTGGGTGTATATCGAACTCATGACATACGCTTTGGCGCTTTGATGCCACTTATTGGGAATCACAATTGTCATTAACCCAAAACCTGCAAGAGTAAGAGCTAGTCAATGATTTCATGATTTCATCTCCGATTTCATCTGCAAGAGTAAGAGTTAGTCAATGATTTCATGATTTCATCTCCGATTTCATCTCCAGAGATTAGGAATTGGTTAAGAGATAGAAGAGTTAATTAGTCCATATCACCAAACACAGGAATATAATATATCCAATGTCCAATACCTTATTGGGTCCTCCCCAAAACCTTATTATGTCACCAAACACACAGGAATATAGTTTATCCAATGTCCAATACCTTATTGGGTCCTCCCCAAAACCTTATTATGTCACCAAACACACAGGAATATAGTTTATCCAATGTCCAATACCTTATTGGGTCCTCCCCAAAACCTTATTATGTCACCAAACACACAGGAATATAGTTTATCCAATGTCCAATACCTTATTGGGTACTCCCCAAAACCTTATTGTGTCCTTGCCCAAATAAGAGTTGTACGAGACAAGTGGGGTCAGATTCTTTCATTTATCGTATCATTTGCGTTTACCGATTCATTTGTATTTACAATTAACTGTCCTGATGCATTATATTTGTCACCGCTCAGCTCATTAAATAATTTTTATTAAGGCTTTAGTAACTATGGTGTGGGGCATAAATTCCTCTTAGTTAATGGTGTAAGCTTTGGTCGGAATTGCTTGGAACAGAGTTTAGTGGGAGTGTTTAGCAGGGTAATTTTGCCAATGGTAGATGTAAATTGCTTTATAATTTGTTAACTGAACTTCTAAATCATCTCAGATGAGAAATGCTGGTCTTGAATTGAATTTATGAAATTATTACAAATTGCTTCTATTATATTATTAGAATAGAAGATGGTTTTTGTTTGGACGAAGTAGACTGTCATTTTTAGAGCTTTTAGTTTTAGATATTACAAATCACAAACTAATATTTCTGCTCAGATCAGCATAAGATTTACATTCACGAGGTTTGACCTATCATTCGAAATGTTTATTTCCATATACGATTTTCATAGCTAATTCTAATTTTATACTTTAGAAAAGACTAGCTACTTTTAAAATGTAAACGTGAGATGATAATCTTTGGATCTTTGATTAAGAGGATGTTCTAAAGTTGGAACTTCTCATAAAGCAGGAACTTCGCATAGGTAAATGACAACGTAGGAAACAGGGTGATTAAATCATCTTGTTATTGGTGTTTTAGGGTGATTAAATCATCTTGTTATTGGTGTTTTTTTGGTTTTCTTCTTTTCTTTCCATAATTTATAATCAAACTTCTGTTCGAATTCAGTTCGTTATTTTGGTGTTTTTCCCATAATCAATAATCAAACTTCGGTTCGAATTCATTTCGTTTTCACACTGCAATTTGAGTAATTTGTAATTTGTATTTTATATTAAACCCTGGATCTCTGAATCTATGCTAAGATACTTAATTGTAATTTGAGCAATCCTTCATTTGTCAGATTCCGACAGATATGGAGTGATTTGAATACTCTGTATCAAGTACTAAAAATGATGAGTGGTTACACTTAAATGATTACTGTTTACACTATTTTTATGAATCGTGGATTCATAATTCGCTGCCGTAGTCTGCTTTAATGATTACTGTTTACACTACTAATAATTAGTGGATTATGAATCCATACGCAGTGGATTGCCGTAATTGCATTAGTAGTATGAATTGTTGTTCTTTTTGAATTAATTTTTTTAAACATAAAATAGTAGTATTTAAGGTTAAAAAGAACTGAAATAAAATATTATTTAAAATTTATGATAGTTTTTCGTACGAGGATATGCATTGTGTACCAGCGGGGAGTGATTCGTATCTTTTCAACTTTAATATTCAGTGATTCAGCGGGGAGTGATTCGTATCTTTTCAACTTTAATTTTCAGGGGAGAGATTCGTATCTTTTCCTTTAATATTCAGTTTTAGACTGAATTTTAATAATTTTGAAATAAATAATAATAATAATATATTTTCTTTTTCTTTTGCCTTTAATATTAGTTTACTATTTTATTTTTTTTAATATAATAATAATAAAATATATTTTTCCCTTTTTCATATTTTGAAATATAATAATAATTTCCTGTTTTTTTTTCACTTTTGAAATAAGATAATAATTCTACATTTTTTAATAATTTATTTACCTTATAATATTAATAGTTTTTTCCACTTTAAAGAAATTAATAAAGTTAATATATTCTTCACTTTTCTTTATTATTATTTAAAGTGGTAGTTTAAATATATTTTCTTTTCTAAAATAATAATATTTTTTACATTTTCATCGTTTCTTTGAAATAGGATAATAATAATAATATATTTCCACCTGAAAGAAAGAAGTGGGTTTGTTGGTCTGGCCAGACCCTCTTTAGAGTTAATGATCCATCCTTTGATCCAAAGAACTTTGAAATAGGATAATAATAATAATATATTCCACCTGAAAGAAAGTAGAAGTGGGTTTGTTGGTCTGGCCCGACCCTCTTTAGAGTTAATGATCCATCCTTTGATCCACCTTCTTTGGAGTTAATGATCAATCCTTTTCCTTTTTGAGGTGATTGTAATTAATAAATAGAGAAACTATCTTTGGAGTTAATGATCAATCCTTTTCCTTTTTGAGGTGATTGTAATTAATAAATAGAGAAACTAATATGAATAGGTAACCTATCCCGTGATTAATTACTAAACAAATAAAAACCTATATTCACTCTTTTTGAGGTTATTAATTAATAAACAAATAGAAGTTAACTAATATGAAAACCAGGGGTCCCGGATGTGGGTGATATTTAGCGTTCCCACAACGTAGCACATCCGGGGCGGTAAGTGGTGTGGCCACATAGCCACCCATGTTGCAACCAAGATGCCCACTAACATAATTAATGGCGCTTTAATGCTCGCTGCAAGCGAAATAAATTTATTGTAGGGTGAAGGCAGAGGAAAAAATTTATTGCAGGGTGAAAGCTGAGGAAAAAGTTTATTGCAGGGTGAAGGCGAAGGTTACCTTACTCTGAACCATAAGATGGAGAATTCGGATGGCCTTCCCCCCATTCTGCCTCCTCTAGCCTATAATTGCATCCCAGCTGCTGCAGAGCCGAGCTCTAGAATGACTACGGGGAGAAGGTGCCAGATCCTCTGTTGCATTGAAATTGAAGGCGGCCATTTTTCGCACTTGTTTTGCTGTCTCACCGCTGCTGTGACAACTTTGAATTCTGCTTTTGGTAATCAAATTCCCCACTCTCCTTCCTCCACAAACCATTCCATCCCTCTTGCTTCCACGAACCACTCCGTCCCTCTTCCTGTTCCTCCAAGCACGCGTGGGATCAATACTTACTAGGCAAATATGCCTTGTTTGCGGTATAGAATGAGATGCAGAAGGGGTAGCAGTAGAGGTAGAGCCATCGGCCCTCCCTCGCTGTCCCTCTCTATTTCCAATCCTGTAGATTCCTCTTCGCCCTCGTTTGCTGTTCATCGCACAGGCAGGTACCCCACTACCCCCATTGGATGGGGACATGCCCAAAGGGCCGATTATAGGTGTGATGAGGAAGCCCACCAACCCACTGATGACTCTGTCGCAGAGATGAATCCATGCCATTCCACTTGGTTCCAATTCCGGTGCACCTTGGAGCGCCTGTGTATTATCGCCACCATTTCTGTTGCCTTCAGAGAGGAGCCACAAAGCTCTGTAGCCCCGACTTGCACCAGTTAGGACAAGACCGACACCAGCTCGGGGACTCACTGACCTCATGGTGAAGCTCTGAACCAGACAGAAGCTGTTTAGATACACATCAGTCCTGGCGAAAACGCGAAGATGGAAGCCATGGCTAGCAATCTAGGCAACAATGCAAGATGGAAGCCACGACGAATGGACATCAGCAAGATGAAGAAGGCATGGATGCCTATAGGTGTCTCATTGTGGAGGAACTGCTGCCACCCACTGACACCTAACAGGCCTTTGTCTTTTTCCAGGGTTTTTGTCACCCAGTCACCATCTTAATGGTACTTTTTGAAGTTTTTAGTTGTAATCGCTGTTAATGGGGTCAATTTTTTATGTTTTATTCAAAAAAAAAAACTCTTCTAGGAGGTTTTTTTCTAGGTTGGTTCCCCTGTGTGGGCAGCTCTTACAGTGATTTTTGGACTGGTTTCCCCTTGAGGGCAGTGTTTTATACTGCCTGTTTTTTTCCAGGCTGGTTCCCCTGTGTGGGCAGCTCTTACAGTGATTTTTGGACTGGTTTCCGCTTGAGGGCAGTCTTTTATATTGTCTGTTAAAACATGGTAAATTCTGAGACATGGTCTGTAGAGGCCGATACGTCCATGTATGATTATTTTTTGTTCTATTAATACATTTAGTCTTATTCAGAAAAATAATTATGAAAACTAGGGGTGATTAATCACTGAACAAATAAAAACCTATCCACCTCTTTTGAGGTGATTAATTAATTAATCAACAAATAGAAATTAACTAATATGAAAAGCTAGGTGTGAAAGAACTCAGAAACCTGATGAAAGCATGGTTCTGATGACTAGTAATTAATGAATAGATAGAAATTGACTAATATTAATGAACAAATAGAAGTTAACTCATATGAAAATCTAGGTACAAAAGAACTCAAAGAAACTTGATGAAAACATGGTTCTGGTGACTGGTAATTAATAAATAGACAGAAATTCACTGATATGAGAAGGTAGGTGTCAGGGGTTAAATTTGACGCCCGTATGCCCATATTTCGCATTTTTACCGGTAAAATACGTTTTAATCCAAAACCTCCACGTCATGTTAAAAAATTAAAAGTTATTTTTTTT
>APFE030492049.1:143972-175369 GCA_000404065.3 Pinus taeda | reverse complement strand
AAAAGAGGTATGGTAAATTAATAAAAATATAAATAAATGAGAGGTATGGTAAATAAATAAAACATTTTTTATATTTAACCTTATATACATACAAGGTTGTAAACAAATAAAAATAAAGTGGAGGTATGGTAAATAAATAAAACCTCTTTTTATAACGTATGGTAAATAAATAAAAATATAAATAAACTAGACGCATGGTAAATAAATAAATTTCTTTTATATTTAGTCCATAACCCTCATTCTATTTATGAAGGTATGGTAAATAAATAAAAATATAAATAAACCATTCTATTTATGAAGGTATGGTAAATAAATAAAAATATAAATAAACTAGACGCATGGTAAATAAATAAAACTTCTTTTTATATTTAGTCCATAACCCTCATTCTATTTATGAAGGTATGGTAAATAAATAAAAATATAAATAAACTAGACGCATGGTAAATAAATAAAATCTCTTTTTATATTTAGTTCATAACCCTCATTCTATTTATGAAGGCTCAAGAAAGAGGTTTTATTTAAGTGAATCCTATGCCAAATACCATATTTGTGAAGGAGGTATGGTAAATTAATGGCCAAATACCATATTTGGGAAGAAGGTATGGTAAATTAATAAAAATATAAATAAGCGAGAGGTATAGTAAACAAATAAAACATTTTTTTATATTTACTCCATAAGTCACCTTGTATTTGTGAATGATATGGTAAATTAATAAAATATAATTATGGTAAACATATATATATATATATATTTTTAATACCATTGCAAAAAAACATTATTAACTCTAATTATATTTATTAAAAAAATAAAAATAACTCTAATATTAGTATTAATAAAAATAAAAAATGGCACATGGTATTGACCCATGGTATTCACCAAAATGGCACATGGTATTGACCCATGGTATTCACTTGGAACGTAGCCTATTTAAATGGGGGAATTAAACCAGAATAAATCCATCTTTACTCTGGATTTACTAACCCTACTAACCCGCGAGAGATTGTGTTGCCAGGTTTTTGAAATCCCTCCTCTCTGTACAAATGAAAACTACACTGTTATAGCTGATAATTTCTTGTAATTTCTTGAGTAGTGGGTTATGTAAAAAATTGAGCTTTGTTTTGTATTTGTTGTAAAAAATTGGACTGGACTTTTATATGTTTGAAATTTCAGTAGAGCTTGATGCAATCCATTTGTCTTTAGTGGGATATTAAACCAACGGAATTCTGGGTAGTGGGTTATGTAAAAAATTGAGCTTTGTTTTGTATTTGCTGTAAAAAATTGGACTAGACTTTCAACAACGGTTTGTGCAGTAAATAACATTAAATTGTTAGGTTTTGTCCGAAATGAAGTTGAACACAACTTCTTGTTTGGCCAAAATGAGGTTGAACACAACTTCTTGTCTGCAAAGTCGGTTGTTGGGCGAGCCACCAAAAGGGTCGTTGTATCCAACCGAGAAATCATGCACATTATGTTTTTGGTTTGAAAATTATTTCACAACTATTGTTCTTTTATTGTACAATTTAAAATTAGATAAAACTTGTACAAATAAATTTTAAAAGCCATATGATGAACAGCGTAAAAATAAAAATATCATTAAAAAAATTCCTTGACAGGTAAGGTTACCCATCAAATTTAACCCTTGGTAGGTGTGAACGAAGTCGGAGAAACGAGACCTGATGAAAGAGTTCGAGAAGCATGATGGCTGATTGTCTATATACATAATTTCATTATGCCATAAGGTCCATTTCATTGCTTTGGGTTTGTAGTACCGGCGTGGCTAATGGTTGGAGTTATTTTTGAATGGGAAGAATAATCATGCACTGAAAGCCGAGGGTATTATCTAATGCTTTGTTGGAATTATTTCGTTGAAAAAGAGAGAAATGATGCAGAAGTAGCATGTCATTTCGATTACCAAATCTGAGCCTTTTTAATGAATTGATTAAAATAAAATGGAAAAGTATTAAATATTTGAAAACTCCTTGCTCCCCACTTTCTTATCTTTCTCCTTACCTTTTTATTGATCAAAATAAAATGCAATAGTATTGAATATATTTAAAGAATTCTTGCTCCCCACTTTTTTATCTTTTTATTTAGGGATATTTTCATAAGTATCTTTACATGATGGTTTAATAATTTATTTATTTATTTATTTATTATTATTTTTTTTTTTTTTTTTTTATATAATATAATATTAATTATTATAAAATATCTATATAAAATTTTATTGATATAATTTTATATTTTTCATAAAGGTTTAGTTGGTGAAATATGTATTTTTTAATAAAGGTTTAGTGGGTGAAAATATGTTATATATATAGTGGTGAAAATTATATATTATTTTTTTTAAAATTATAATTTTTATTAAATTAATTAAATTAATTAATTATTTATTATTAGTTTGTGAAAATATGTATATGTATATGGTGTGATAGTAATATGATAATTTTAAAGAAATATATTTTTCAATTAAATAAATTAATTAAATTAATATAAATATTATTACATTATTTTATAGGTTTTTGTTAAATGATTTTTCTGGATTACAATTGTATATTATATATATATAATTTGAAAATAAATTAATTTTATTTATAGAACAAAGTATTATTTGTCAGATGTTAAAAAGTATTTTATTATACTAATCTAAACAATTGGTGCGTAGAAAGAAAGGTTATAAAAGAAATAAAAAAACATCTGAAAAATAATAATTTGGGGCTAAGTGTAAAAACACTAAGCTACCATTTTCTACTTTTCTTTTTCTATACTTTTAGCCAAATTCTTAAAAGAAACAAAAAAACAACTAAAAAATAATAATTTGGGGCTAAGTGTAAAAACACTAAACTACCATTTTCTACTTTTCTTTTTCTCTACTTTTAGCCAAATTCCTTGATTGCTAGTGGAAGTTACAATTGTCATTTGATTTTCTTCCACTTTTAATGAGATTTCTTTGTTTGCCTCTGATCTCTCGGATGCATGGGATGTTTTAATGCCTTTTGGCTCATCTTTAGAAGGAGTTTTTTTGGCTTTGTTGTCCACTGGGATTGTAATTTCTGCTATTTTTATTGTTTGTGGGCTTTGAATCATTGTTCCCTTCTACTTAACCCATTTGTCTACAAATATTCTTTGTGGTTTCGGAGCATCCATAGGGTTCTCCATTATTTCATCATTCTTCTTCTAAGAAAAGCTACTTTTGAAATTGCCAACTCTTCAACTTTTTGGGGTTGTTTCTTTTTTCTTTATTGTTTGTGGGCTTTAAATCATTGTTCCCTCCTACTCAACCCATTTGTCTACAAATATTCTTTGTGGTTTATGAGCATCCATAGGGTTCTACATTATTTCATCATTCTTCTTCTAA
This sequence comes from Pinus taeda, assembly GCA_000404065.3. Taxonomy (NCBI): domain Eukaryota; kingdom Viridiplantae; phylum Streptophyta; class Pinopsida; order Pinales; family Pinaceae; genus Pinus; species Pinus taeda. Next base: position 172,013 of record APFE030492049.1, on the reverse strand, counting down.
GAAAAGCTACTTTTGAAATTGTCAACTCTTCAACTTTTCAGGGTTGTTTCTTTTTTCTTTTTGGATATTTCTTTGCCAGTGGACACAAATTTTGTAAGTGTCCAATTCGAAGACAGATACAACATTGGAATGCTGTATTTTCAAAATTTAGAGGCTAGGTCCACTAAAAAGTGTTATGAATCATGTGATTAGGGAAACTTTTACTAAGGTCTACCTCTACACAGAGCACGACAAAGGTAAAATTTCCCTTTGTAAGTCTTTCTAAATCTGTCTTTACATATTTTTTAATTATTTTTACCGATTAAGTTAATCTTTATAATTATATGATATAATATAATTATGGCTAAAATTTATAATTTTTGTTTTGTTTTTTATTTTATTTTTTTGGGACGATAATGAGAATATATAAATTAAATGCAAATTCTATGCTTGGATCTCAACGTGAGTTACATTATGAATTTCTTCCATCTTCAATTTCATTTATGAGCTTTCGAGATTAAAATTATCTTCCAAAGAAGAATACAATTGGTACTAAGAATATTCGGGTGTTTGAAGACAAATAACTTCCAATAGAGCCTTGAAATAAAACAAAATTTGTAGTACATACAACCTACTTCAAAATATAATTGTTGATTACAACATTTTTCTCAGGATCCACGTTGACTAACATGCTTTCCCCTAATTTTTTAATCTTCAAGCATAAGTTTCATGCTTAATCTAATAAAGTATGGATAGTGGTCTTAATTGACCATTAACCGTCAACTTTTCAAACTTCAAATTGCAACCTTGGTTGGCACATTGATTTGCGTCTTGGTTATTATCCTTTAGAATGTGATTGAAAATCATTTTTTGGATATCTTTTGATACCTTCTTAACATGATCTAGGAGATCATTTCAAACTGTCTCTAGGTGAAGATTATTTGACCAAATATCGAATTATTAAAAGGAAGTCACCTAATAGAATCAAATAAGAGACTTAAAATTCTTTGGCAAGAAGAATGCCTTGGAATAAACCATAGGTTTCTACCTTATTATTTGTCATCTTCCCCTAGCCTTATAAATAGTCTAAAACTTTGATTTCTCAAAAGCCATAAATTACTCCTTCGCTTATTTTTTGTGAAGTCATTTTTTTTCTAATTATGTTGGGTAAGAATAATTTTTATTTAGATTAAATTTGGTTGCTTGTTATTGGATTTTAGGATGTGTGAGAGAATATGAATTAAAAATATTATTGAATGTGAATTAAAGTGTGAGAATTTTTAAAATTAAGGATAAAGATACGAGATTATATGGTTATTTTTTGTTATAAGATTGTAAGAGATTAGAAAGTTTTATGGGTATATAATTCAAATGTGTAAGAAGTGAGTATATTGTTGTACCATAGTTTGTGGTTTGGAGTTCTTAACGTGCTTATTGGTTTTTTTAAAATGCTATTTTAAATTTGAGATTCATTTGTATGTGAAATACTTAATATTATTTACAATCTTGCTATTTCAATATAGGTTTTGTGAGTGCGCAAGTGTGTTAGACAACAAAGTAAATTGAAAGCAACATGCAAACTAGCAAATTAGCTTGTACAATGATACATTGTCTATATAAGTAGATATGAATGAAAATAATTGAGAGGTAATGTTAAATGATAGTGGGTGAATGGAGAAGATGATAAATGACAAGCACAATTATGGTTAGTAGTTCAAATTGCTTAATCATTATTATAGGGATATTAAATTGAGGAAAATGAATATGATATTATGTGAGAAAACATGTGGCTTTTTGGTCGCAGTAGTAGCATAAAAACCATAGTTAAATATGACAACGTAATATCTAGTGGTTTGGAGTTCTTAACATGCTTATTGATTTTTGTTATACTGATTTTTTAAAATGCTATTTTAAATTTGAGATTCATTTGTATGTGAAATACTTAATATTATTTACAATCTCGCTATTTCAATATATGTTTTGTGTGTGTGTAGGTGTGTTAGACAACAAAGTAAATTGAAAGAAACATGCAAATTAGCAGATTAACTTGTACAATGATACATTGTCTATGTAAGTTATATATGAATGAAAATAATTGAGAGGTAATGTTAAATGATAGTAGGTGAATGGGGAAGATGATCAATGACAGGCACACTTATGGTAACTAGTTTAGATTGCTTAATCATTATTATAGGTATATCAAGTTGAGGAAAATGAATATGAGATTATGTGAGTAAACATGTGGTTTTTTGGTCGTAGTAGTAGCATAAAAGACAGTTAAATATGACAACGTAAAGATGGTCCCTTGTAAGTTGGGAAACACACACATTTTGTTTGGTGTTGCCTATGGGTGTTAAGAGTGTATAAATGGTGATTCTTTGTGGTCAAGTTGAAAGAAACATAACCATTTCTTGTATTATTATTTATGGAACTTGAGAGTGCATATAAATGAACAACGTTTTAGTAATATGGAACTTGGCAGTGCATAAAGAAAAGAGTTGAATATGACAACATAAAGATGGTCCCTAATCTTTTAAGCCAAATAAACTTAAATTGCATTCAATATAGACTCAGAAATTGACCCTAAAATGGAGCGAGTAGCATTGAACCCTAAAGCCGCCGCCGCCTCTGTGCCCTCGGCCTCTGTTTGGCCTCGGCTCTCTGTCGCTGAAGGGGAAATGCCATTCCAGATCTGGAGGTCGGTGCATTCCCCATCTCTGTTGAAACAGGCTTTGTGCAGAATCCCGGAGCTGGCGCCGAACCCAGATTACGAAGCTGCCGACGCCACCGCTGCCTCCCTGTTCTCACCCACTGCTCGGCCCCTGAGCGAACTTGCGGTTGAAAGGAGGGTTCGTTTCAAGATCTACAGGAGCGAACCTGAGTTGATGCTCCAAGCGGAGGTTGAGCCGAAGGAAGGGGCGATCCTCCATGCGTTAAGCACAGGCACGAATAGCCAAGGCTGTTCTGGTTCCTCCATTGATAAGGGGCCTCTCTTCAGATCAAACACCCTTCCCTTTGCTGTGATCTCGAGCTGGAGCTACAGATGCCTTAGGCAGAAGATTTCTTCTCTACCGCTGCCTCCCTGGCGTAAAGAGTTGGGAAACTCAAAAGATTCTAGCCCTGTGTTGCTCCAGAACTCTTCTGAAAATTCCTCTGCCCCTTTTCAGGTTCAAATCGCACAAATTCTGGGCAAGACCATTCTGCAATGGGTAAACTCTACAGATCTTGTGCAGAATCTCAAAGCAAATTTGGAGCACAGACTTGGGATTCCCTCAGCTCTACAGAGGCTTATTTTCCAAGGTAAACAGCTCGATGATCAGTTTCCTCTCTCTTTTTACAGCATAAAAAACAACAGCTCTTTAGTGTTTTCCTTTCGCTTGAGAGGTGGAGCTGCAGGTCAATCTTCTTCTGCTCCTCCATTCTCCTACAAAGCTGCAGTCAGCTCTAAGATACCAGCATCACCTGAACCTCCCAAACCCAAGCCTTTTTTGGTTGACAAGTTGGAGGAGGTTCCCTCTGTTGAGATCTCCTACTCTGACCTTGCAGACCACACCCAAAAATTTGCTGAAAGGGCCATCATATGCAGATTCAACGGGCTCTGGCCACGCTCAAAGGATCTTTATGACTGGATCAAAGACAACTTGACTCATCGCTGCAAGGTTTATTTCTGTGCAAAGGGATACTTCATAGTGCTGTTCAATCTCACCGAGCACTACGAAAAGGCCTTAGAAGAAGGCCCTTGGTTCATGGGTACAGCAGGCCTCTTCTTAACTCCATGGTTCCCAGACTTCGACCCAGCCTCAGCAGTCATCACTAAAGCCCCTGTCTGGATCAGACTTCCTAATCTCCCAATACACCTATGGCGCACAGAAGTTTACAGGCAAATAGGCAACACCTTGGGCTGCTTCTTAATGGGAGACTACGCGAGGGAACAACAAGGGCTCTATACATATGCTAGAGTATGTGTGGAGCTAGATTTAAGCAAGGGACTGCCAGAGAAAATCAATCTCAAGATCAATGACTCTGTTTGGACCCAGATTCTAGACTACGAAAACATCGCCTTCCGATGCCGCCATTGTCACCTAACAGGGCACCTGCAGAACTCCTGCCCTTCGCTGGCAGCAAAAATGAAAAAGGGCTTCTTTGCAAAAACCAAGCCCAAGCGATGGGCTCCCTGCCCTCCGCCGCCAGCCGGAAGCTCTTGCTCCCCAAGTTCGGAGGATGAGGAAAACGATCCAGAACCGGACCAGGCGCCTCAGCCGATGGATCCGCCTACGGATTCGAAGGGACCCTCCCTAGTTACAACAATCTCCCAGAAACGCGCCCATGAGACTTCCTCCTCTGATTCAGAAAAGGAGTGCCCAAAGATCGAGAATTCCAGCCTGCAAGTTGTTTTAGCTCATTCTCCCGAGGTTGGCTGGACAAAAGTCAACAAAAAGAAAGGGAAAAAACTCTGTGTTGTAGCTTCTGCCCCTGTGGGGTAAAAGCCTGTTAGTCTGTCTTTTCTCTCGAGTTATTTGTTGTAACTGTGAGTTTGCTTCTTTCTTCCGGGACCGAGGTTGATGGATCCATCATTTCCGGTCTGACGGTCTCTTGCTTCTTATGATTGTACTATATTTTTCTTTTACTTAATAGATTTAGTCTTTATCGAGAAAAAAAAAAAAACATAAAGATGGTCCCTTATGGTAAGTTGAGAAACATAGACCATCCCTTTTAGTGTTGCCTATGGGAGTTAAGACTGTATAGATGGTGATCCCTTGTGGTAAAATTGAAAAACAAGCATTGTTTGCAATGTTATTTATGGAATTGGAGATTGCATACAAATGAACAATGTTTTAGAAATATGGAGCACGAGTGTATAAAAGAAAATAGTTAATATGACAACATAAATACGATCACTTGTGGTCAAGTTGAGAAAAACATAAGCATTTCTTATGGTGTTATTTATGGAACTTGAGAGTGCATACAAATGAAAATGTTTTAGAAATATCGAACCTAAGAGTGTAGAAAATAAAAGAGTTAAATATGACAACATAAAAATGGTCCCTTGTAGTGAGTGAAAAACATAGACATTTCTTTTGGTGTTGCCTATGGGAGTTAAGAGTGTAGAAATGATGGTCCTTTGTGGTTAAGTTGAATGAAATATAAGCATTTGTTGTAGTGTTATTTATGGAACTTGACAGTACATACACATGAACAATGTTCTAGAAATATGGATACTAAGAGGGCATAAAAGAAAAGAGTTAAATATGACAACATAAATATGTTTCCTTGTGGTAAGTTGAGAAACATGGACATTTCTTTTGGTATTTCCTATGGGATTTAAGAGTGTATCTTGTGTTGTTATTTATGGAACTTGAGAGTGCATACACATGAACAATGTTGTAGAAATCTGAAACTTGAGAGTTCGTAATAAGAGTTAAATATGACAACATAAAGATGGTCCCTTGTGGTAAGTTGTTACAACATAAATATGGTATTTTGTATTTTTTCTCAAGACTAAAGTAGGTTTTTCAACTCTTTTTTTTTTTTTTTTTTTTTTTTTTTTTTTTTTTTAATGGGAAAAAGATCAATTATATTAACATTGCCATATACATAAAGTAAAAACACAAAATTCAATGGGCGGGGGGGGGAAGGGGGGTTGTGTCATCACCAAACCATTAGGGGATTTTGAGGTATAAATAGCTCCTAAGAAAAACGTACAACCTAAAATAAACTTATAAGGAACCAATAGGATTCAAAGACTGTGATGTCAACTATGGGGTGTCACCACTTCTTGCGTGAAATAGAAAATTATAAAATAATAAAATAATAATAATAAAAAACATTTTTTCAACCCTATTTTCAACTTATTCCCTAAGTTTACTCAAAGTTGAGGGAGTACTCATTGATGCAAAATTTAATTCTTCATCCAACGATCCCATGTTGCATACTTGTGACTTTTTACAGTGAAAAATGAAGAAATACAGAAAAACGTAGTGCAATATGTTTTCACTGCATTTCTCATTTATCATTGTAGTAAAGGTCCATGCGAAAGTATGATAAAGGGGTACTCCTTGGAGAGGACATCAATTCTCATCCAACAAGTGGTGCGCTCGAAATTGAGTAAAGCCATAGAATCATAAGTTGAAAATACAAGTTGAAAAAATAGTTTTTTCTTTTTTCCCTCTAAAATTTGTTGATTTAATATAATCTTATTTTATTATTTTCACTATTATTTTATAATTTCCTTAGGAGGTCCATTTTATACTTCAAAATTTCCCTAGTGGATGTTCTCTGCCCCTAGAAGGGGAAACCAAAGAAATTTTCCAAACTTTGCAGATCAAAACTGATGCTTTGCCTTAACAAAACATGATTCAATTTCAACATTACGAAATTTAATCTCATAGTTCTATGGTGGAACAGAGCCACGAGTAGATAGAAATTTAAGAGTAGACATTGCATCAAAACAATTATTGTTGGGAAAACCTGTGGAAGCTTAGTTGGCACCGCGAGGACTTGGGAGCATGTTCATATGTTGTTGTTGCGCATGTCCATCTCTGAGAGGGCTGGCATCCGTGCTAGTTGAGACGAGGAGTAGAAAACTTTGGAGCCATAAACTGTGAGTCCTATGGAGGCACAACTATTTCCTATTGCGTGTGATCTGGAGAGGGGCGACTACTAGTTGCCAGGAAAGTTAGAGGAGAAGCGTAGCCAAGGGGCACAAAGACAGAGGTTGAGGGGCCAGAGAAAGTGGAGGGGATGTTAGGAGAGAATTCAATGTCAAGGTCATGGGAGAGGCGTCACAGGGAGGTGGTGGCATGGCTATTGATTGTAGAGAGCTCGACAATCCAGTAGGTGTCGATTTGTTTCATTCTTGAGCAAGGAGGCAAAGAGCGAGAAGCTTGCAGAGTACCTAGAGAGTGTTGTGACCCCGACGAACCTCTTCAACCTCTTAATAAAAAACTTGATGACAGATATGAGCTAGAATGGAATGGTCATACATGATCTAGTCTTCTTATGCGACATGGGAGGTAGGCGGGTGGCCTCTACCCCTTCCACACCTAACGCAAAGATCCATGCCTCTTTCACAACTCATGATGAAGCAATCAGAGTTAGAGGGGTGAGAAATGGGCATGGAGGTGACAATGGTTGCAGAACAAAACAGGTGGTCGAGGGAGGCCAAACTATGAGTGAGGTAGGTGGAGAAAATAATGGAGCGAGGCCATGGTGCGAGGAGTGAAAATGCCTAGAGGGAGAGCAAAACATGCATTGAAATCAAATGTGCGAAGGCCTTGCAAGAGGCAAGTGATAAAGGATTGAGATGGCTTAATAAGACGTTGCGGAGGTGATGGTCGCCAAATGGAGTGAGTCGTCACTCTATCCTTGACAGGTGGTGAGATTAGTGGAAGCACTCACTAGTACAAATGGGGCCAAAATTTGACATATATTCGTCGGCTATCCAACACATTACAACTGAGCTCCTCGTCAGTGGGAGTGTGTCGAATAGTCGACCCTTTATTAAACGTCAGATATTCGACGGGAAGATGTTGCATATCCTACGCCAAAGATGGTAGAAAATGTCTTTAAACATCCGACGCTTTGCGGTTGGTTTTGTGATGCCCACGTTCATTAGAGATGTGATAGGGTAAACGTCAAATATCCACCACAATAGATGGGAAAAGTGGCGACACTTTGATGTCAGATATTTGGCAGCCTTATTAGTTTAGTTCAACGAGACTCAACCGTTTGTTCCATTGGTATGGAGTCGGATATCCGATTGTTGAGCATTGGATAATCAACATTATAATAAGTTTGTGCAATGAGAGTGTTATAGCTCCGCAACCCTAGTTGCTAAAAATGGTGATATTTTGACGTCAGATATTCAACGACTTAGTAGTCTAGTTCGACAGGAGTCTCATAGCTCTAATGCTTGGTTTGGTCGGTACATAGTCGGATCTCCAACAATTGAGCGTCAGATAACCGACATTATAATAAATTTGTGTGAACGAGAGTGTTATAGCTCCGACACAATGGGATATCTGACAGTTTGTCCCATCGGTCAAGAGTCAGATATTCAACGGTTTACATGTACTGTCGAATATCTGACAACCTTCTATGCATTAAAAAAAATTATAATTCGATCCAGAGCACTCTATCAAATCCAGTTAAGGTGGGTGCAGATTTGGGACCACCTACTATATATCATCAAAAGGATCATTACTCTTGATTTTGTTTATTAGTGATGAGGGAAAATACAATTACTATGGTGGTTAAATTTAGCACATATTACTTAGTATGGAAACAACGAAGAATCATAATAAAAATTTATCCCTTAGAGGAGCCCTTAAGTGGGTGGATGTCTTTGCACAACTATATTCCAATATTATTATTGGTGAAATCCATTTGGACAATGTTTATACTTGATCGTTCCATGAGTCCTTCTAAGGGAAAATTGGGCTATGTACGCGCGTGTTGCACACCGCTTTCGTGACTGGTGTGTGGGGAACAAAAATGAGGGACGCTGCAAAAAATATTTGACTATGCAATAAGCACATCATAATAGCTAAAATTCAAGTGAGGTGGAAAAATAGAGTTACCTAGGTAGGGCAACCAAAATAGAGAAGTTTATAATTAAAGACTATTCTTCATGCTACAATATTTGTATTCTTGAAAACATGTCTAAGTTCTCACAAACATTAGACAACAATTGATTATTGAATAAGGATAACTAAAATGTTCCTTTACCAGGTCATCATTTTTATTACCGATCATCATGCATCACTCTCAAACTAACTTTCTTCAGACTATGTAACTTTTGCAAATATTTTTATATTGAATGTAATAAGGCTGAAATGATAATATATGATGTAATAGTGAAGCAACATTGTTTTGTGCAATGGTACACAATGAAAATCACTGCCATGGTTCTCTTACAACTCACATGAAAATTTCAAAGCATTAGTTTGTAACATTATTTACATAAAATCACAAACTAAAGCATTTCACCAACCAATTTTAAATCGTTGATGCTAAAAGCATGAATATTAGGTATCTATGATATGTTAAACAAATAACACTATTTTCTGGGATGCCTTTGAAAGAAAACAACACCAATAGTTCTCTTAACAAGCCTAAAATTTTGTGTAGCAATACATCTAGGTATAAATATGCACAAGCTCAAAACCACAAAGGCACAAGGTTCCAACCCATCTTTGACAGTATTGAATATGTACACCTGTATCTATCTATGAGAAATTTTGACTCATAATTTATTTCTATTAGGACCAAATTTCTTGATCTGAATGAAATTGTCCAACTTATTGGAAAGGATATATTAGTAGAAGCTAATAAATTGGTCCAGAGACTACAAAACTAAAGGAAGATTATCTGGCTTAAAATGTGTTTACTATGTATAGTAGATTCTACCCTAGAAAAAAGGTAGGTTTAGACTAGAAAAAAGGATTTTGAAATGGAGTCTTTAAACAAGGGAAATGGAAAAGTAGATTCATTTAATATATGGCAAGTGTCCCTGATGATGAAATAAGTTAGAGAAGGAGATAAGGTCCAAATGTAGTCTATCACTAGCTTACAAAATATTCACCTACCCTCACTCTCACATATCACAATAGAATATACCATAATGTTAACTACTAGTACATAGAAAAGGATGATTTTATGAGATATATACAACTTCAAAACCTATAATTGAAGGAAAAAATAGACTACTGGGAAACATAAAAACATGCACTCCAAAGGAAGACAACTTATTATGGAATGAAAGAAATTAGTAGAAATAGGAAGAAGAGGCCACCACAATGCTAACTAAGCAAAAAAAGAACTTTTGTCCCACTTAAATTTTACGTAGATAAATTGTTAATGCATGGAAGCATGAAATAGAAGCTTTGAAAGAAATGTCAATTGAATGGGGAGAAATCATTATTTTTTAGAAGTGCTCACACACTTGCTAGAGGCTCTTAAGATCACTCAGCAAGAAACCAATGTAGAAACCAACAATGACACTATAGCATATAATAGGAAACAAGAAATGCTTGATATAGTCTATCACAAGACACAAAACAACGATAAAAAAGAATAAGAAGGAAGAACTAGCAAGAGTGGAAGTTGTTTAGGTAAAGTTTTATAAGAAAATTTAAAAAAAAATGATCATTGATCCTATGTTCATTTAAAATCAAGAACAAATAGATAAGTTAGAGTTATTGCATTTGAAATGTCGGAGTTTATGGATGCAATTTTAAAAATAGGAGGATATCCTAGTAGAACCAAAATATAAAATCAAGTAGGAGATTAAGAAACTTCTCAATGTGATAAGGTGTAAACTGAGTCCATAATGTCATATGCTCCAAATGTCAATATAGAAAAGTCTCATCACATATCAATTAGAGAAAATGTTATAGAAGACAAGAATAACTTAAGAAATTTGATAAGATAACTTACGAGGAAAGTGCAATCCTAGTTCACAATGATCTAATAGATGATGTAAAAATAAAACACCAATCATGAGACATTAATAAGGGTAATACTTAGTACCAAAGTATTCAAAAAGTTACTAGTAGTAGGGTATGCACAAAAAAATCTAGGGAGCAAGCAAGAGTTGCACAAATGTTTTTAATTAATTAAGTTTAGACGTTTTACTATAAGAGAGATTATGCACTTGGAGCCAATTTTGTAGGAACAAGAGGTACATCTCAACTTAAGGACATGTTCGAATGTGGTTAGGAAATTTATATGGACCAATTTTGACTAAGTATTGCTACGAATCACAGTTTAGCAGAATATGAGTCTACAAGAACTATAAAAATGTAGAAGCCTAAGCACATAGAGGCTTAGGAGTCATCCTATACATCGTCTAGATTAATTTCTCCAACCCTATGTTCATGTCTATAAAGACTTGGTATATATTACATGAGTGGGTTACAATTAGGAGATCCCCCTAGTATATTTTTGAATCTTCTATAAACTCTTCAATATATATATATATATATATATTATATATATATTAGGCGGATATACTAGTTGGTTGGTTTGTTGGTTGTAGTTGATATAATGAGGAGAATATTGAGGTATGTGCTTTGTCATGAGCATTGCACATGACCTATGTAATATCAATCATTCTACTAATATGATGAAGACATATTCTTCTTATGTGTTTGTGTTTATGCCATATCTCAATGGTATGTTTATGATTGTGATTGATGTGTCTCTTGTTAGTCAAAAAGAATACCATGGCATCAATAAAAGAAGCAGGACCTTGAATTGTGAAGGCCTCATAGAAAGACATTAGCTGTGATGTTTTTGAAAACAATGAAAATACTGTAGCAACTATGGAAGTCAAATAAGGTAGGCTTTCAACAACCATGGTCGACTAAGGTGTGTAGTCATAAGGTATGTGCATTTGCATAGTTGAAAGTTTTGTTTTTTTTTATTGTGTTTGGATTTTTCTATGAATGTTTTGATCATAAGGTTTATAGATTTCATATTTGGAACCTAGGGATTACAACACTTCAGATGGTGTTTGAAGTAGAAAACCCTTATCAAGTAAGAAAATCCTAACCCTAATTTGATAGAAAACATTGCTCTTGACTTCTAAGGGTTTGTAGTCTTCATAAAGGTAGTTATTTTTTGTAAAAAAATCCTTGTTGATACTTAAAAACCCTAGTCAAGAGTGAAACCCTAACTGTAATATATTTATTCCCTCATAAGAAACCCTAGCTTTTGGTTTTTATGGTTTGTAGGCAGTTTAGGATAAATGGAAAATCCTAGAAAGAGTAGAATTAGATTTGAGACTCAAACCCTAGGATTGATGTTTCAAAAGGAAATATCATGAAAGTTAGGGTTTGAATCTAAAACCATAGAATTATCCCTCTCTAAGATTGATTGAAAACCCTAGAGTGATAACCATGTTTTCATGCACTTGAACTTGTATGCTTGGCTTGGTTGTATTTTCTATTAAAGAATTTCATGTAAGATCAAGATGAGAAGGAAGAATAAGAAAATCAACCATTGTACTTAATGGCGCCTCCTTGGAAATAATGAGCATGGTGAATGGAGGGAATGATAACTGGGTAATCAAGTTGGATCCCTGGGAACTTTGATAAAATTAGACTCATATGAATATGAACAATGAAGATGTTAATACTGTCATGGTGAGAGGAAGCTCTTTCAAATAATGTACAAAAACCAACCCAAGGAATTTTTGAGGTTATAAAGTTTATAACAAGTATCCATCATATGAGCAAGTACATAATTGTCAAAGTTGTAAAGAAGTAAGCCTACCTCATATGAAATGATAATGAAAATATTGAGAATGATAGAAAGAGGGAGTTGTCAATTGGAAGTACATTATGCTAGCATAGAAGAGCACACACATTGGAAGTTGAATGATGGTTGGGGTCATGAAGCTACAAGATGTTCCAACAAATGAACAAGTAGATGATGCAATCTATTCCATAAGAAGTTAGTATTAGGAGCATGCACTTATTGGTGGATGTGTTGATCTCATCCTAGAAAGCTGGTATTTGTTTTGGTTTAGAGGGAGAGATGAGGTACCATGAAACTACCAGTGATGGTACCATGGAACCCGGTGAGGGATGGTATCATTGGTCTTGTGGAACTCCAACCTTGGATATGATACCTAGATCCCTATTGGTTGGTGTTAGGGCTGAAGCCTGATGGTACCTATAGTGCCCATATTACATCTTAGTCTTGATAGTGTCTTAGATCCTTGAAGGGTGTATGAAATTATAATCCCTTAGTTGGATTCTTTGTATTAGTGTCACTGACACTTGGATCTTTGATGTGACGATACCTTGGTAGTTAGGGTATCCCTAAAATTATGTATGCTGATTCTCTTCTTATAAGAAATTTTCAAATGCAGTACTATCCTTGTACTGGTTGGATAATTATGAATACCTCCCTAGTTAAGAGGGAGTGTTGGAAATTGTAACTAGTTTTAGTCTCCATAATTATTTTGTGTCATGATGTAAATATGTGTTATCAAAAGAAAGAAAAACACATTTTATTGTAAAATATTGACTTATTAAATCATGGGTTTCATGATTGGGTCAATAGTAAATAGGTCTAACACCCATTGTATGCTCTAGGGAATTAATTTGGAGCCAAAGTCAAAGTCATGATGTCATGGACCCTTTGGGACTCTTGTAAAAAGAAAAATAGAAATTTAATTTGTGTAAGAAGTGTCTTAGAGTCCACCAAATGATTAGGTCGGCTATCCCTTCAAGTTGGCCTTGAAGTGACACATCCAACCCACAATAAGACTATAAATATGATGAACTTCAACCTCAATCGGTGAGAAATTGAACCACATATTTTCTGATCTGTTCTAAAGCAAGGAAGGAACGCGAAGAGGTAATAAGTCTAGCGAGAAAGTAAAAGTATGTCACTCTCCTTTGAAGTGAAAATTCCCTAGGGTCTCCACAATTCTAAAGGAACAGAAGGTAGCAATTGACTTTGATGAAGCAAGTCTCTTGGTTGGGTGGATGATCTGATCATGGCGTGTTGTTATTTGGGTTTATGATCTTGGAAGTCTCATTTAAATTTGATAGGAAGAGAAAATTATTGCGTGTTTTACCCTCCAAGTGGGGTTTTCCCCTGACAGGATGCCTACATCTCATGTTCTTGTGATCTATGTTTGTTTGGCATTTATTTGATGATGAAAGTACACACACATAATAATAATATAACCACAAATAACTTTCAAGATTGGAAAACACTATGCCCTAACCAATTTTCCAACAAATAGGCAGCAAAGAAATGACATGGAAGATGATGTGGCTTATCTTAGGATTTGTGCTAGGATCTTGGTTTGACAAGGATTAATAGTTTTAATGAATTTTTTTTGGGCTTTTTTATTTTTATTTTAATCACCTATATGTTAGATCTAGGGTCTCCCAAAATACCCATTTTCAATTTACTACTCTATGTTTGGGGTTTCAAGGATTTGATTAATTTATCCCCTACTTAGACTAGATTTGTAATGCAAAAAGAAAAATTGCTTGAAATAAAATGCAATGCAAAACTAAATCATGCACCTGGTAGCCAAGAACTTGGTGGGCTAAAGTTGAGTACTTGGATGAAATTTTTTCATGTATATGACTCCAACCCTAGTTAATCTTTCAAATCCAAATATGTGAATGAAATAGACTACAAAACAAAGGAGGATAATTTAGATGAGATAAATAATGAATAAAATAGAAGAAAAATAATTGTCGGTGCCTTATGCCCAAATAACAGAGAAAGAGTTTCCCATACTGCCTTGTATGAAAAATGAGAGTTTGTGGTATTTCACTCAAATACAAACACAATGGTCAAAGAAAGAAAAATAATACATGATTTTTTTTCATGGAAAATTTTCTTATTTCACTTTATTTCTCTCATACAAAACTAAAAGAACAATGCATGACAGAAAATAACTGGAAATGAAACAAACCTACAATAAAAACCAGTAATACATAATGATAACATCACCATGGCAATACATAAGCAAGGGGGGAATCCAACTCTCAACAATTTCGGTAGAAATTCGACAACATCTCAATATAACCAAAGAATAATCGTTGAAACACACAAACCCACTTTATAATAATTATCTTACTACTTGACCTATCTTACTCTAGACTAGTGAACATTCCTACTCATGACTATTATTTATTTAAAATGGGAATAAACCTTTATGTAAATCCCACTCAGCCAAGACATACAACACAATAGTTGTCTCACCTAAACCCTTACCATTTTATCTATTTGCTTCAGATAATTGTTCCACTTCAACGTCTGAATTGATACTAGTTGTCCTACACATATTCATGATACCAATGAAGCAAAGTTAGATTAAATTTAATTACATGAATAAATAATAATTAAAAGACTTGAGTGCATGAATACCTAAATGAGATCCCATTGGTTTCAAAAATAATTTGTTGGATTGGTTTAATCTTGGAGAAAACCTCCCTCCACTCGATGAAGCAACAACGAAGTCAACATTGAATTTGTTGTTGCTCTATTAGATCTGGGGTGTTTTTCTCCAAGATTTATCCAAATCCTAATGTATTCTCTACTGAAAAGGGCCAACTGCATGAAGGTGGAAGCTCTCGTGGCCCCTCACCTCTCCCTCACATCACTCTCAATTTCCTAGTACCCAATCTATCTACTATATAGGAAATAGTTGAAAGTAAGACATTAAGATACATCAAAAACATATAGTAAGCATATGTTCATTCATTCATTCTTTCGTAGATCCACAAAATATTTTATCTCCATGAGTTTTATCATAAAAAATATGTTTACATAATATGAAACAAGGTCGTGTGCATAAAGATACATATAGCAATTATTCATTAACATATAACATTCATTCATTAATGATAAACACAAAATACTTCATCTCAGTAAATTTTATCATAAAAAATATGTTTTCATAATATGGTACATGATGTTTCCAATGATATAACTAGTAAAATCGTTTCTTTTTATTTTTCTTTATTTTTGATGGTTTGGTCGTGTACTCATGATGTCATCGAGGCTACCGCAAGAGGGGTGGATTATCAACTGTAACAAGAAAGAAATGATAAATTGATTTTTTTGTTATTATTATTACAAGTATTTCATTCATAAAAAGATCATTAGAGTTTTCTTTACCTCGTGCAGTAGTTGACATTGTTGGAATGACTGCCCTGTGCTCCTCTTCTAGTACAAGATCCTCATGTATGAAACTTTCTGCCATTTAAAGATGGATCATGGTGTTGGGAAAAAAACTAAAGCGGGGGGGGGGGGGGGAGGTGAATCAATATTTTAAACTCACTTTAAACTATTCATTTCATATTTTTATTTCCATACGCTACTATCATTCATGCAACCAGTGTATGTACACGAATTTAGTAAACGTAATCAATGTATATCCAGTTAACTAACTTTTCATATATTTCATAATCAATTCATCTTTAACCAGTGCATCATTACTTCATTATTCATTAATTAAATAGTAATCATGAGCAGTAAGAAACAGATAGATAATCAACACATAAGAAACATATCAACACACATGAACACCATTATTTTAGGTGGAAACCTAATGTGGGAGAAAACTATTATTGTCATCTGTCTTCTTTCTTATTATATAAAGAAAATATTCTTACAATCTTGTACTGGCACAAATTCTTTCCAGTATGTAGGCACCCAACTATAGAAGGCTACAACCTTCTCTCATTCTAAAACATCCACTGCAAGGGAGCCCCAACTCCCTAATCTCATTTACCAAATCCTAACAGAAGGGAACACCTACCTCTTGCACAAATTCACCAACTACTATTGGAAGGAAGAGTCAAATACCTCACTGAAGTCTCTAACCCTCAACACCTCTTGTGGACAATGTTTCATAATATTTCATACTGAATACACCTCACTCCAACCTGTAGGCCAAATTTCATCATATTATTAGACTGGACCCACGTCTACCACTAATCTCAATACCAAGTAACAATTTTGAAATGAAATATTGAACCAAAAATATAACATCATCAAACAAATCACTGAATCTCAACCATCTATTGCAATCAACTCAAACCAATCATCACTAGATCATGCCAGTGCACAATATACCAATTCATACTATGTTGACCACATAAACCAATTGTTGTCAATGCAAACCCTAGTCAAATATATTTCAAAATTTATATGCTACTTCTCTAAATAACACCTGTGTATGTACGCGTTTCCTCAGTACAAAACCTGTATATAGATGTCAGAACACTGAACACTAAATCATCAACCACTGAACCATACTTAGATCATTCCATCAGTCACAGATCAACATATATTAATGAACCAAACATAGATAATCATATTGTAGCATCATTATCAAGCAATATACCATTTAACACATTCAACATTATCAGATATAGATCAACACTTCAGAGACATCATCCACTTACAACAGAAATCATAATATAACTGATCAAATGTCATCAATAAGCCATACTTTTAAAACCTAGTATATGTATGTCAATTTTACAAAGTGTATCAATGCATGTACACACTTACCATTCAAAACACCCGCATACATATATGCACAAACTGAAAACATTTTGCATAATATATACACAACTACCCAGAAGAAGATCCACGTATGTACGTGACTAACCTGAGTAAAACTAGCATACATATATGAAATCACTAAATTATACTTTCGCTACATAACACCACATTTGTCAAACCCAAATTCTCAAAATATACACTGTTACAGTCATACATCATTATACCATCATCATAGATATATCAAACCATAAATAAATTAAGCAAAATGTATTCATTTAAGATCTATTATATCTGATCAATCTCCATGTTCCCTGGTGCATGCCTATTTTAGATCAAATCATTCATAAATAATCCATCACTTGCACACATAAAAATTTGATCTCTATCTCCTTATATAGATTTAGCCTTAGCCAATACCTTAGGCCAATCCCTTAGTAATGACATTGCTATTCTTTGACGAGATCAAATAACCATTTTCGCTCTCATTACTATGGGCCAATACCATGGTAAAGTCTCATGGTATTCAAATTACCATGATGCGGATTATGTATGAGACTTTATCTCATAGGACCTATGTATGTACGTGACCTTGCTTCTCAGGACCCGTGTATACTTTTCCAAACTTCACCTTTATCATTCATCTATCTCTAAAATGATATTCCTCTGTCCATCACCTCTGTCACATTTGTAACAAATTGCATAATCATCCTGTTACCATAATGTTGACATCTTTATCAAGTAGGTTTCCATCAAGGACAACTCATTAGCAATAATGCCAACAATAGCCCCCTTTGGAATTGATGGAAACCACTTTGGTGTTTGGTCACCATTTGTAAGCACATGTAAAAACTAAAAACACACCTACGAATACCAAGGATTCTTTGCAAACTTATCCAAGCATTCTTATCCAAACACCAAGCTTCTCTCCCCCTTTGACATCAAGGGAAAAGGGATGAGAAATGTTGAATGAAGACTTCTTACCCCCTGTGTAGAGAGGAGCACTATAGGGATGATCTGCTGAATATGAGAAATACATGTTGACCATGCTCCCCCTGAGCATGCGCTGAGCCTTCTGAAGATAAAAGTACAATATTTTATGACTCAACCAAATAATACCTTTCTTATCACCAATGACTCGTGATTACATCAATCACCCAACACAACGGGGTTACATATTTGACCCAACATTACATCAATTTCCCAAAATAATGAGATTACGTACATGAATGACTTGACCCCAATAACCCACACATGACTGAATTTTGCAATGATTTATAACATGGGTCTTTACATGACCTTTACATCAAGAGACATATATGACATTTATAACCAAATACTAGAGACCTCAATAGTGAGGTAGCAAGACCATGATATTCATCAACAACCATCATACACCATATAAGAACCTACAACATGGACATATAGACAACAATATGAACATCCTCATCATTATCATGAAGTAAGATAGGACATCATCTTTCCAATATCATCAACATGTGACCTAATATGCAATTCTTCCATGCATCACCAAGCACTGAAGTGCAACAAATCTCTATCAACAACTCATCCTCTTGACCTCATATCATCGTGCTCTTTACATTAGTAGGAAGATCCATAATTAGTCTCTTGCAACAAAAGATCATAAGTAGCATTTACATATTCTTTTCATCTACCAACAACATAGGTGAGAACCAATAGTATCTCCAGCATCACAAGGCATATAAATGATCAACAATATCATCATTCGAGATATTCAATATATGTATCATTGAGTAGAATAAATATAATAGCGTTTCAAATGTATCTCAAGCAACATGTAGGCATCATCCATGACTTCATCATTACTAATGACATAATGAAAACAACATATACATCTTCACATTAGCATCAACAAATATACATCACCAATGATATGTACTTATCATGAATATCATCACGCAACAAGGAATGCTCAATAAATCATAATGCAAACAATGCACTATTAGAAGAATATCAGATGCTCCCCCTAACTTGTGCCAACTATTCACTGCCAAATATGATCATATCCAACTCATCAATCAACAAATCCATCAAAAGAACCAAAGCATCAATGAAACATTGTAGAAAATAATGAACCATCATCATTTCTAAGTAACATATTATCAACAGATTTTAACCAATAAATGTTAGAACCAGAAAGCCAAATAATAACTAATTCAAGCATATCAGAAACTCCCCTTGAGTTTGTCCCACTGTTTCTTCATCTTAGAGAAACATACATGACTATCTATATCAAAAATCACGTATATGCCGGAATGTCCTTCATAATATCCGCATACATAAAGTAAAATGTTGAAATTTTTATGACAACAAATCCCCATGAATATACCATACTTGTTCATGTTCACTATTACTTCATTAATGCAATGTTAGTAGTATAAGCATAACCAAATGAATATCAAACCAAACTAGAGAACTGTATGAATAGATCCCCCTAAGATCGTATACTACTGATCCTATGGACCCGATAGTCATTAACTTCTCTTCACGAGGTCATGTACCTCACATCACTTTTGCAGTCACTGCTAGAAGTATGATTTGAAGAGATATATACTGCAGTAGGATCAATATTCCCTATGTCTTTGACTGATGTTCCTTCTTCTTCCAAATCTGTTTGTAATTTTTAATCACGTGCTGGAATGTATCCCATCTTATGCTTCCATTCCAAGCACTTGACCTGAAATCAATGACCTTATGCCCAAATGAGTTACAAGAGAACAATATCCATGAAACCAAATTTTATGCCTAGGGGTTGATCTTGACTTTTATCTTAATTCAGTTTTCTCTTGAAACACCTCATGATGGATTTTCTTGTTATTACACTGAGGATATGAAGCCATGTAACCAATGTTTGTCTTGATTAGAGGAGATTTTTTTTCATTGATAATCCTCTCTAGTGATTCAGATGCCTTTACCCATTTGTTGATATTCTCATATTCCCTTAGAGTCATAACTTCAGATTCTATTTTTTCACAATGCAATTCCTTTTCTTGAAGTTGTTTTGCTAAGACTTCTATTCTTCTATTTGATCAGTTTCTAACCCCATCCTTAACATGTTTATTTCCTTAATGATATTACTTCTTTTGTTTCCATATATTTGTTTGCATTCCTGAGTTTATCATGTTCTTTTAATGCTTTCATTAATTCATCTACTTCACAACTATCTTCTTCGGTTGACTGACTTTCAAGAGCCATAAGTACTTGATAACAATTGTTAGAGTCAGAATTTGAAATTTCTTGATCATCAGATATGATTTGACTGTCTTCATTAGAATAAATTTTTTTCTTGGTGATCTAGAATTAAATTGGAACACAACAAATTACAGATATAACCATAAATACAAAGATGCAGTAGAAATAACACTTCATTTAATTAATATCAAAATATTGAAATATGCTTACAAACAAAATGGAAATAAACTAGCTCGGGCGATGGTAGCTTATCTCTGAGAACAGATGTGGAGGCTACATGCCTATGAACTATGTTACAATGAGTCTCAAGGGCCTATTTATTACTGAATAAATGGAGAAAAACTTAAACAACCAAAAACCTAACCCCAGGAGATGTAACGCCAAGAGTTTGTGGGCCCCATTGGGGTTAGTTGGGAAACCAACTTCCTGGGGTCGTAACTGGGTCATATTATATCCATTTGGTGCATACGCTACCTTGTTGGAAAGGTCTTTCCAAGTAATACATGATTTGTAGCATGCCCATACCTATAGCTACGGGCCTGAAATAGACCTAAAAAAAATTGTTTAGGGGGTCAAAACTGGCCCGGAAGTTCACGACTTGAAAAACTGCTAAAAATAGTAAATGTTGAAATAAACAAGGAAATAGATTAAAATGACTAGAGGTCTATGAGGAATAGGTGGGTGGCCACCAATATCTACCTAGATAATTCCTCCCCCCTTAGGAAGAAATGGCCACCATTGCATGCATAGCCTCCATGAGGTGAGGAAATTTCTGTTGAACCTAGTCCTTGGTGAACCACTTGACTCGGTGAAGGAGTTGGTGGACATTTCGAAGTTGGAGTGGAGTGTTATTGATCTACATGTCCATGAGCTGATAAATTGTGGTCTGTTCCATGCAGTTTGGGTTTAGCTCTGTTGGTGTGAGTTGTTTTGCAATGTTGGATGTGTCCAACAATGGTGGAAAGTATGGCCAAAGGCAGTCTACGTTAAACACTAGGTGCAGACCAAGGAACAGTGGGATGTTGAGCTCAAAGGAAATTTCACCAACAACCTTGGTGATGGTGTATGACCCATATTAGAGTGGGCGAAGCTTGCAGTGGGGTCCAACAAGGCACTCCTTTTGCAAATGTTGCCAAACTTTGTCTCCCACCTGGAACTTATGCGACACTCAATGCTAATCATGGTGTTTCTTATACTTAGCATTGGATCTATCCAATATATCATGGACATGTTGGCTGATGTATTGAATGCGCTTAATGAATCTGTTAGCCTTGTCGACTTCTGACTAGACGTGCGCTGAATCTTCTTGAGTGGTTGCAAATGGTATGGACACATCAATGGGACATAATGGATGAAATACCAACCCTGATTGAAAGGGGATGTGGCTCGTTGAGCTGTGGAGAGATTTGTTGTAGTTGTGCTAGATATAGAGGAGAATTTTATCACATGTGCGTGGATGCTTCATGTTTTACATGTGCAAAATGTGTACGATCATCTTTTTGACAACCTCTGTTTGGTCATTATTTTGGGGATGGAAAGTTGTGGACTTAGTAAGTTTTGTATCCAACATCGACCAGAGACTGGACTAAAATTCACTTAAGAATTTGCTGTCCTGATCTGAGATAATGGAATGTGGCATCCCAAAGTGTACCCACACTCGCTCAAAGAAGAGCTTAGCATTGGCCTTTGCTATGATACTCTTCTTGTAGGCTACCATGATGGCCATATTAGAGAATCTATCGAGGACCACAAAAATGCAGTCATTGCTGTGCTTAGAAGAAGGAAGGCCTGACATGTAATCCTTGGAGATAGATTCTCAAGGTCGACAAGGAGTAGGTAGAGGAGTATATAAGCCTTGCTTATTGATGGTTGGTTTGGCAATGACGTAGACAGTGCATGATCTAATGTACTTCCCAACATCCTGACGAAGTTTTGGCCAATAAAAATACTTCTGTAATACCACCACTATTTTCTCTACTTCGAAATGTCCACCGACTCGACTGTAGTGCGCCTCCAAAATTATCCTGGCACACTTGATTGAAGGAACACATATGTGTCCGAGGAAGCATAACAATGTATCCCAAAGGTGAAAATTTGGAATTTCCTTCCCTTCCAGGAGTGTCTGGTATGTGTTGCCAAATTTTGGATTGCTCTGGTACAGATGCACCCACCCCAAAGTCTCATTCCCACAATATTCGAGCACCGTGATCAACGCCATGACTGGTGGTTTGTTGAGGGAGTCTGAAAAGTTTTTGGTGCTTCCCTTCTTGTACTTAATGTTCAAATGGAATTGTTGCAGGTAGGTGGACCATTTCTGATAGCGATAGTTATGCAACTTCCCTTGTTTCTGTATGAACTATAGGGGTTGATGGCCTATGTGGATGATCGTTTCCTTCCCCGTAATGCAATGCTTCCATTAACGACAAGCCTACATAATGGAATACATTTATTTGTCGTAAGTGGGATGCTTTAAGACTCTGTCTGAAAGTGTCTCACTATGGTAAGCCACTAGATTCCCCTGCTAATTAAGAACTGCACCAATAACATAGACGAAGGCGTATGTCTCAGTCTCAAATGTTGCTATAGGTTTGGTAATGTGAGCACTGATGTAGAGCAGAGGTGATGCTTCAACTTGGAAAACACCTTCTGTTGGGTTTAGAATTTTTTTTTTCTTTCGCTCTACCCTTGGTGACTTGACTTAAAGGCGACGTGATATGAGAGAACCCAAACACAAACATGAGGTAGAAATTGGCAAGGACTAGAAAGCTGCGGTGCTTTGTTAGAGTGGTTGGGGTTGGCCAATCCTGAATGACTTGTATCTTGGCTAGGTCCACATGCACACCCTTCTCATCAATGATGCACCCTAGATATTGAACATGGGTCATGCCAAAAGTGAATTTCTCCAAATTGGCACACAACTTGTGTTTTCACAGGGTTTGAAGGACCTGTTGAATATGGTGGAGATTCTCTTACCAACTCCGGCTGAAGATCAAGATGTCATATAAATACACCACCACAAATGCATTGGTGAAGGGTCGCAAGATGTCATCCATCAATCTCAAGAAGGTTGCGGGGGCATTTGTCAACCCAAAAGGCATGACCAACCACTTGAAAAGGCCCTCCTTAGATTTGAAGGTAGTATTCAACACATCAGAGGGTTTGATAGGCACCTGGTGATAACAAGACTTCAAGTCAAGCTTGCTGAAATATTTGGCTCCCTTGAGCTGGTCCAAAAGGTCATGAATACATTGGATTGGGCACCTATTCTTGACAATGATCTTGTTCAACGCCTGATAGTTAATACAAATTCTCTAGGTCTCGTCCTTCTTCTGTACCAATACAATCGAGATCCCACAGGGTGATGAGCTTGGCCTGATGTGCCCTTTCTATAACAACTCCTGAATTTTCCTCTTGATCTCATCGCTCTCTAGAATAGATCATCGATAGATCAATCCATTGGGTAGTGGCATGCCCAGGGTCAGATCAATGGAGTGATTGACCTGATAGTGCAAAGGTACCCTTGTAGGTGAGGCAGAAATGTCCCTGTACTCCTCCACAACCTTCTCCATCTGCTGCTGCTGTGTGGAGGAGGCCTATCTGGAAGCCATGGCCACAACCTTATTCTTTCTTTGAGGGCGAATCATAAGGAAAACAAATTTCCTAGTATGGGAAATGATCTTACTGCATTGATTTGCAGTGATCAAATAGATGGCAATAGGCAGGGCTACATTCGGTATCCTGTACAACTTATTTCCCAAAGTAATAATCACAGAGTGAGGTGTAGACTCATATATAACATGTCACTTCCATAAGTATGGTTGTCCTAATAATACATCACAAACTTGAAGAGGAGCGACATCACACAATACCTCATTCGTGAGGGGATTGATGCTATAGGGAATGCGAGACGACTGGCTGATGTGAATATATCGTCCTTGGTGAAGCCACTTGATGGTGTACAACTGCAGATGTGATATAATTGGTAGGCCCAAACGCTTCATGACCTATGCTGAAATGAGGTTCATTTGGCTCCCGTTGTCAACAATGAACTACAACAGAGAACCCTTCAATCACATCTATGAGTTGAAGAGGCGTTCCCACTCCTCTCAATCTTCAGGTTCATTCTTCTGGACCTTGGTGGTGGCCACATCAATGACATTCTTCCCTTTGTCATTCCCCTTTTCAGTTTCTGACTCGGAGTCAGAACATTCTTCTAAATCAGAAGCCTTCAGCGCTCCACTAGTGATTGCTTGGCTTAACACTCACTTGTTTTGTGAGTGGAGCTCTTATGGAACTCAATCGATTTTCCCATGTCCTTCTTTGTATTCTTGGTGTTGTTATTTTTTTTCGGCTTTGACGGGTTGTCCTAGGTCACCCTGCCTTAGCTTTGATCTTTGCTCTGTGGTTTGGGGGCACCTTTTCCTTGCTTCAGATTCACAGATCCATAGTCTCCCTTCTTCTATTTAAACTTATGCTCGATCTTGACAACATATCGATATGTCGTGCCGAGTGAGAAGATGTCTAGGAACTCCATCTCATATTGGATGCACTTGTGTAGATAGTTGTGGTAATTGAGTACGAAATGTCGCTCAGAATCCTTGATGCCCAACTTTGTGCGAAGGGTATGAAATTTTTTTATGAACTCTAGCACATCTTGGTCCCTTCCCTGTCGTAGCATGGTCCACTTTATGTATTTGTCTTCGTAGCTCCCGACAGGGTAATAATGTTCCTTGATGGCATCTCAGAAAGAATCCCAAGTGGGTGCGGTTGAAAGCAGTGAGGATTCCCTCTCATTCTTTTGTTCACAATAGGTTTCCCACCAATCCTTGACATGTGGGGCGGCGTTGAGAAGTGCAAAAGTAATCTTTTCTCGATTGGAAAAGTCATGAACTGAAAGATATCCTTCCAATAGATTCAACCATTTATCTACGATGTCTACATCTATTTGGCCCTCAAATATGGTAATATCAAAGTTAACTTGTACCTTAAAAGGAGTGGAACCTACAGAGTGGTTGCTGGATGAAGATGTGTCGCCTATGGGTAGCCGTCGGAGGATCTGAGAAAAATTATCCATCATTACATTCCTCTGTCGCTCAAGAGCTTCCTCGAGCAATATTTTGAAAGGATCTCTTGCCCCCTTGTCTTTTCTTTCTTCCGCCATGGGAGGCTGTTGGGGTTTGCGAGGCTGGTCTTGCAAAGGTTCAATTAGTTCAAGCCCTTACTCCTTATACCTTGACCTCGTTGTGGAAATGCAAAGAAAAATAGAGAAAGAGAAGACCATTATGATACCACTGATCCGAACTTAAACAAGAACATAAAAAATTACAAATATAATGATAAATATAGAGATGCAACAGAAATAACACTTCATGTCATTAATATCAAACAAAAAGAATGGAAATAAACCAGCTCGGGTGATGGTATCTTATTTATGATAAGATATGTGGTAGCTACATGCTTTTGAACTGTGTTAAAATGAGGCTCAGGGGCCTATTTATTATTGAATAACAAGAGAAAATTATAAAACCAAAACCCTAACCCCAGGACATGTAACACCAAGAGTTTGTTGGCCCTATTGGGGTTAGTTGGGAAACCAACTTCTTGGGTTCGTAACTTGATCATATTATCTCTGTTTGGAGCATATGATACCTTGTTGGAAAGGTATCTCCGAGTAATATAGGATTTGCGGTAGGCCCATGCCATAGTATACCTAAAAAAACATCATTTATGGTGTCAAAACTGTTCCCGAAGTTTAGGACCTGAAAAATTGCTAAAAATAGTAAATGCTGAAATCAACAAGGAAATAGATGAAACTGATTGAAGGTCTAGGTGGAATAGGCGGGTGGCCACCAATATCCACCTGGATCACTTGCTATAAAAAATTATTCTAACATTCCTCTTTGGAATATTCTTCCCTTTCTCATGATTATCTTTATAAGGACATTTGGATGCATAATGACCTACTCTTCCACAAGGAAAACATTTAAAGGGAAGCGTACCTTTGAATTTACCAGTTCCCACTTGTAACATTCTCATGAAATTTTCTTCTCCCTCATCGGAAATGTAGCTTGTATCTCTAAGATTTTATTTTTCCTTCCCTTTATGAGTGTATTTGAAGGCTTCTTCTTTTATATCTGATGGACTCAATTTTCTCATCTCAAAGGTTGTTAGGATTCCATGGAGTTTTTCAATAGTGAGATTCTTCAAATCCCACCTTTTTTCAATGACAGATACTTTGGAATCGAAATTTGGAGTTAGTGATCTCAAAATATTTTCAACAATCGTAGCATCCTTTATTTCATCACCAAGATTTTTCATTGATTTAAAAATCTCGTTTACTCTAAGGAAAAATTCTGCAATGCTTTCATCATCATGCATTTTAAGGGTCTCATACTGAATTCTAAACGTTTGAAATATAACACTTTTTACCTTGGTGTGTTGGCATTATGATTCTGGTATGGCTCTATGATACAGGTGTTGTACTTGATGGCAACTCTCTCAAGTGGCAACTGTCTGTTCAGGCTCTCAAAATGATGGAAATTAAGAGGCTCGCAGGTGAATGGTTCAAAAGGTGCGGACTTGCAGGTTACCCATACAGGAGGTGCGGTCATACCCGCAGGTTACCCGTTCAGTAGGTGCGGACCCCAGTGCACACACTTTAAGGCAGTAAAGTGCGCTCACGTGGGGTTTCTTATATTTGGCTCGTGGTATTTAGCCCGCTGTTCTTGATTCTATGGTTTTGGCCCGGGGTATTGCTTTACATTATTATTATTATTGAGCCCCATGTTTTTGGGCACCTTGTATTGGTTATCTATGGTATTGATCCATGTTTTTAGGAAGAGCTTGCCTATATAAAGCAAAGGAGATCACTTGGCTATGTATCTTTTTGCAAATTGAATATCTTAAGATCTGAAATATTGGGTTATTGTTTCAAAAGCTTGATCTATATAAAAGTGAAGTTGAAAGCGAATCTATGAAGGGTGATATCTTGAGCGCATGATCAGATCTGAGCATCTGACTATCGGTGGCACACTAGGGGACTTCTATTTCTGCCCCTAATCAAGAGTACGCAGGTGATTAACGGTGAAAGTGCATGGGTACGCAGAGAAGAAGAAGGAGAAGTGCGTGGGTACGCAGAGAAGAAGAAGGCGCAGTGCGTGGGTACGCAGCGCGACAGAGGTTCAGGTGTGTAGGCACAGGGAAAGTATGCAGCGCTTCAGAAGCCGCAGGTGCGTAGGTACACGGTGCGATAGCAGCTGTGGGTGCGTGGCTACAGTAGCAGTACGCGGCGCGATAATATCTGTGGGTGCGTGTCTGCAGTAATAGTACGCAGTGTGATTGAAGAGACAGTGCGTGGGTACGCGGTGCGGCAGAAGGGTCTCTGCGGGTATACGTAGGGAAGCAGAAGGAGAAGTGCGTACGCACGCAGACCAGAGAAAGAAAAACTGCGTATCTATCTTAAGATCTTTTGTTGGCTGAATTTTTCTGTTGATAAGGTGTTCTGGGTTTAGTTTATTGTTACTGTTGATCTGGTTACTGCAGTTGACTGGGTGATTTACCTGTACTTGATGATCTCTTGATGTTTATGGATCCAGTTTGAAAATTTATGAAAAGTGGTCCTTGAGAGAAAAGAAGTAGGGGGTTGTAGCTCCCTTCCAGGAGAGACTAGAAATCGAGAGAGAGTTGTAGCTCTCTGCAGGTTGCAGCCTGCGTACTGGTAAAGGACTGCACCAGTACAAAACCTTTGTAAAAGAAGTTTCTAATTTGAAAGAAGATAGA
>APFE030492049.1:71783-119746 GCA_000404065.3 Pinus taeda | reverse complement strand
GAAAAATGTTTTGATGTAGGTGATTGGGTATTTTACTGCTACATCTCAAGCAAGCTATTTATGAGAAGGAAATGTTGGCAATACTACATGCACTTAAAAAATGGCGACCTTACCGAATGGGAAGACTCATCAAGGATGAGGATGTGGAAGCATTGTTTTGTGCTATTTCTATTATCCAACCAGATTGGATCAACGAAGCAAGGGATGAATGGAATAAGGACAAAGAAGTATGGCCACTTATTCAAAATTTGCAAAAGATCTCAATTCAAGCAATATTGCTAGAAATTGAAGAGGAAGGAAAAATCATATTGGAACCTAGAGCAGTCACAGAAACAAGAACCCGACAGCTACGAAATCGATCAATTTCAGAGTATCTCATCAAGTGGAAGAACGTACCCACTGAAGATTCCACATGGGAGGACAAGAATTTTATACAGAAGCATCAAGAACTACTCAAGCATTGAGGACAACACTTTTTTAAGGAGAGGGGCAGGTTAGGCCCCTATACTACTATTGTAACCCCTTATTGTTATTAGTACAACCCACTTATTATATTGATGTACCCATGTAGTGCCCATATTGTTACTGTTGTGCCCCATAGAAGCCCACTATTATTATTGTGCCCTTACATTATTATTGTTATGTAGGCTCTGATTATGTTATAACCCCTTAGACTCCTATATATAGAAAGGATGTCTTTTCATTTGTATCATCCAAGAATTGTTCATTTATGTAATGTAAAGGAGGTTGCCCCCTCAAAGAGGCTGAATTCTAAGTCGTTGATATATCTTTTCTATCTTTTCTTGAGTTGGTTTCATAACAAATACTCACGAATTTACAAGGAGAAATAACTTCATATTAATGATGCAAAGGTCAACCATGTTCGAGACTTCCACGAGCCACCTGACCGTAGATTGGTTGAACCAAATATTTATTTTAGCCAATCACCCCAATGCCATATTCCAAGCATGAATGTGGGATCTCATGAAACAATTCCATTAAAACCAAAACAGGTCTTCCAGAGGTCAAACCACCTCAACCCTCAACCAGTGATTCCACCTCATAGCCAGACATCACTAACCATCACCAAATCGGTCTCTACCCAAGCTATCCAAGGCTCCAAAGTATTTTTTCCAACCCGACTTCCAGGAATAGTAACTGAACCCATAACTTCCATTAGGCTTCCAGGGCGTTTGTCCAACCAGGGCTTCCAGGACTAGTGACTCAACCCACCAAGGGCTTCCAGAGTGTTTTTCCAACCAAGGCTTCTGGACTAGTAACTCAACCCAAGCTATTATAGGGCTTCCAGAGCATTGGTCCAACCAAGGCTTCCAGGAGCTAGTAAGTCATCCCAAGCTAAAAGAAACATGAGAAACAACGAGAAAAACAAAGAAATGAACCCACAACAACATGGCTATCCTAGAAATGGAAAGGCTAGAAAATCCCATTGTTAATCCAAGAAATTCTCCATTCCGATAGAAGATCATGACTATTAAACCACATGCATATGCCATGCATTCCAAAAGTAGTGAGGAAAACATACATGCAACTTGGTACATGCAAGCAAAACCCACTGTAGCTATTGATCCTGATGCCCTCTTGTGATTTCCTGCTTTTCCTTTGACTTCTTGCTCCAAGCATCCAAGTATTCCAAACTCTCCAAGAATGCTCCAAGAAAAATCTAAGTGTCCAAGAATATGATAGAGAGAGAGAACATAATGAGAGCTCCAAAACTGAACTGACAAAAAATTACACTAGCTAAGCCTAGGAAAAATATTGCCAATTGATCCTCAGAAGCACTTTTATCAATGAGGCCTCTAATTTCTTCATTTTCCATTATTTTCCTTCAATTTCCTCCTCACATGCAACCTGTGAATCTTCACCTTACTTTTCTCCTATTTTCCATTATTTTCATAAATAAGTGCTATTTAATGCCCCTTGCCTTTTCAAATCCTTTGTCATTGTCTTTTCTAATTTCCTTAGCCATAATAACCGAATGAGCACCCATTAGGATATTTTTCCCACTGTTACACAGTATTTTGTCATGCCTACTGCACTTCCCTGTGACATACCCTAAAGTGCCTGAAACATGATCATTATACAGTATACTCATCAATGTATACAACTCAGATACCTCCTTTAACTTTTCCTGGATAATATCTAGAGCTTTCCCTGAAGAAATAACTCATGAAACCCTAAAATGAGAATCAACGCCCTTATGAAGCTCAAAACTGTGATGATCGCCTATTGCACCTTGTTAAGCCAACAATGGCATCGCTCTGTTCTTTATCATACTTGTGATGGTCTCAAAAAGGATTTTTTCCCAAGGAGGATGAGAAGCTTCATGATCTAGAAGCTTCTAGAGGGGCGAGTTAGAGGTGGTTTCACAAAGATGAGGTCGAATCCTCCTAATTTGACCTATTGGTATCATCCCTATGAGCTACCTCCTTAAGATGTGGGCCTAATCCTATCTTTGGAGGAGGTCCAACTCCCTCTCCCAGCCTATAAATTTCCCCTCTACCTTTCCCAAATGGTTGATTAATGTCTATTTGCACCC
This sequence comes from Pinus taeda, assembly GCA_000404065.3. Taxonomy (NCBI): domain Eukaryota; kingdom Viridiplantae; phylum Streptophyta; class Pinopsida; order Pinales; family Pinaceae; genus Pinus; species Pinus taeda. The sequence continues at coordinate 117,189 of APFE030492049.1, read as the reverse complement.
TTATGTTGAGCTTATGCTAGAGGCCATTCATTAGACTTGGAGGAATGTTGGAGAGTTTCTTGGCTTGGACTTGGATTACAACTCAAGGAGAGCCTTTCAACATAAAGGCTATGGTTGTAAGCTTTCCTTTCATTCTTTAAATAATAATACAACTGCTGGTTCATCCTCCTAATATATATGTTCATGTATGTATTTTTTTGGCATTCCTTGATCAACTAAATAGATTTCTATTGGATTTTATATTGGTTTTGGTATGATTTGTTGTCTCTTGGTTATTTGTGCAGGTACATAAGCACTGAAAGAAGCAGGACAAGACCTTGACACAAGCAGTTCAAGGATTTCAACAAAGGGAATCAGATTAACATCAGAGCAAGGTAGGCCTCCTCTCTTGTTCAATTTTTCACTCATAATCTAGGAAGAAGTCTAGTTGATTGTCCTCTCAAGTTCCTAGACCCACTCATTGGTATAGATGGATCGTCTCTGCCTGCAGAGAGGACTAACCTTGAAAAAAAAATGACAACTCTGCTGGGGAGCCTATGACATTTTCCTTCCTCTCCTTCACTGTGTCTTTTGACGAGTTTGGTCAACCATTGATTTTTACACTTCATTGCTTGCTTGTAGTTAGTGCGATTACGTGGTAGATGTATGAAGATTGTTAGCTTGAGCTATTTTTGAAAATCTTAGATTTCTTTGTCCTTTTCCTTGACCATCACAAATACGAGCCTGATATTTATGATGATATCACGAGTTTTTTAGTTACTTTATTGCTACTTTATTGCTGACAGGTGCAATGATTGCAAAAAACTTAGAAATTTAGGGTTTTCTCTATGATTTTCAGTTTCAGTTGTCTTCTCCTTGTGATTTACTAGTGTGTTTGTTCATTGGCTCTCTCATTGTCTGCTTGCAACTGTATTTTTACTTGGCTTGAGTGTTTTTGAAGCTTGATTAGCCTTTTAGGGATTTAGGTATTCTAGGTCAACCTTAATACACTTGTCAGTCTTGCGATCACAAATTGAAGTCTTTGTGTGTTCAGATGTGCTTGCAGATTACTTTTGGTTCTTATGAATTAAGTTGTTTTCATTAGAGGATATAGTGAAAGTTTCTTAAGCTTCATTGGACGAATGATAGATTACAATACAGTCATCTCATTGGATCAAAAGGAAGTCTTTTCTTTGAAGTTGTTTATGTTCCAAACTGAAAGTGAAAGTGCAATTCTTTTCTTAGTTTTTGCAACATTTTTCTTTGCATTCAAATCATTGATGTGAAAGTGATTTTCATACTTCTTGGTTTGCTTGGATTCTCTTTCCCTTTGCACTAGATTATGTTTATTGCATCTTGAAAAGAGAAAAGAAAAATCATCATTATATCTTAGAGATTTTACTTTAGGATTTGGCATTGCATTTTCTTATCATATCAAGGATTAGATTTCATATTTTTCATTTTTCATTCGAATATGGTCATAGATGCATATTTCATTTGGTTTGATGCATGATTTGAGTTATTTTATTCCCTACATAGCTAGCCTTCATCGAAGTGAAAGATCTCATTTCATCATCTAATTTGGATTTTAGGAAGAAAAAACATCATTAAGGCCTTGAAATTGAGACATAATTACAAGATCAACTTTAAAATCTATCAATTAACCTAAGGAGAATTTGAAACATTGATGATCATATATAATGTTCTAGGTTAGATACATGTTCTAGCATATTTAAAACTTAGTAGCTGTCGTTAGCTTCAACATCAGACAATGCTAACACAGACTTGTGCTCCCCATGCCATTGCATATATAAATGGAGATCCCTCTAGGTTGCAATCCTTTATCCATAGGAAGCAAAGTCTGCCTTCCTGTAAACGTGATACACCGAACATAGCATTCAGGGAGATTTCCTGCACATACGTCAAGTCCTTGGTCAATTCATTGGCTGTGGTGTATATTGCAATTCACAGTTACTTGGTACTCCTTTTACCTAGATTCACCAGAGTAGTCATTTCATCTTTTCCAACTCTTTAAATTTGAAGAGATCATTAAGCAACTTGTCCTTTCACGCTCGCAAAACTATTGAAAGTGACTAGAGTCACCTTTTCACCTTGTTCTCGACTCTTAAAATATGAAAAGGCATCGTTTTTGTTTCTAAAATATAACTGCCACAGTAAACATGACATCCCAAGAAGTTGCTTCTTAGACCAAATTGAGTAATTTCCTGTTAATTTCAAGATTGTTAAAGCCTTAATCAATTTGTTTCCTTTCCCTTTTCCTATTGAGGGCAAGCCATCATGGCTGAACGATTGAGTCCATCTCATAGTTCCCCTTCGTTGTCTAATATGAAGGGTCCTCCTGAGGAGTTCATCCAGAACTTCCTCAGTCGCTTGAGGATCAAGGTGTTGAACTTGGAATTGTTCTAAGCATCCAACCTTTGTATTCTTACCTACCTCCATCAGATTCTCGTTCACCACAAGAATTTTGTTAGCCTCTCTCATAAAAACAATAATAAATCCAAAAATAAATAAATTAATTAAATATTCCAAGTTAGGAATTTGTGCCCAACTCTTGGGTTGTTCCTCTAAGATAGGAGTTAGTTTAGGTAACTCCTATATTGGTGTGTGTCTGGTGAGAAATTATCTCAACCAAAGGAGAAATTATCTCAACCAAAAGTGTCTAAGATAGCACGCACTATCTTGAGAACACTATCTCTTATCTATTTATTTGTAACATTATATTCAATCTTTTGAATAATAATGAGACTGAGAATACCTGAGGAAGCATGAGGCTTCACCGTTTTTCCGCCAATATATTTTGTGTCTAGTTTTATATATTTGACTGAGTTGTTTTAATATGTATTATGTGGTATCTGAGCTATGTTAGACTTGTGTGAAGCTGCATCGACGCTGCATCCAAAGCCACCAAAGTTCAGATCAGTTTATTTTTTTATTGCTTGAGGACCGGTCCAAATTCGCCATCATTGGGCAATTGCATTAATAGTTGCATGCGTCGAAGAAGCTCAGATCATGGTAACCTGCGTGAAGGAATTAAAGCTTAGATCATAGCACAAATAGAACAAGGTTAACAATTGAACTTCTTCTTGAATTGTTTTATTGAATTGCTTTAAATATGTGTTCAGTATTTTAAAGCCGCGGGATGGTGAATTTTTCTGTTTTTTTGGCCTGGTTTGATACTGTGCTCGAGATTTATGACAGTTAAAGATTTACTGCTGGGGTTGTATAACATTTTTCTATTGAGTTGTGGCTTCAATTATCGATGAATAACACCTAACAAATTATAAGCTTCAAAACCTGGCAGAAACGACTGTTAGAGAACAGGGATTTTGACATCCAACGAATCGGCTGCATTTCTTTTCCCAATTTTTTTAACCTTTTTAGTTTATTGGGTTTAAAAATCGTCCAAGAAATCAAGGTACATGAAATCTTGCCAATTTTTTGAATCCATTAGTGTCTATCCCCGTGGTTCGACAATGTATCACTTGTATGAATCAGTGGCTTACAGCTAGTCAGATTCCTAATGGGATTGTCAGCTTGAGGACGGTTGTGTGGAGTCCATACTGGCTTACCCACGAACAACCTCATGGCCTTGATGTAGTTGGATGTATCCAGGGTGAAATGATGATAGATGCCTGTGGATAAAACAATCAAGTCCCCTTTCTTTAACCAAACTCGAATCCATTTGTCATTACTGTCTCTTACATCACAGTATCTGCTGCCCTCCAAACAGTAATTTATCTCCTCGTCATTGTGGATGTGCTCCTGGAAAAAAGGTCTTCTTGAGCTTCTCATGATAGTTGGGCAGTTTTTCTGGAGAACATGTGATTATGTCGATGTATCTATACCCTCTGTTCTCACGAATTTGCTGCAGCTCTAGATCAGTTTCAGATTTATTAGCGTCCAGGTGCCAGTGTAATAACCCCAAATCTGCAAGCCCTTCCAGAGAAACGTATTGTTGCAGCTCAGAGTAATGAGGCAACCTCTGATCCTCATCAGTTTCGTTCATATACCACACTTCCATAGTTGACCAGGGAAAAGAGCGCACGATTTTTCACTTTGGGATTGAGAGACTGCGTATTGGCGCAGAGACAAACTGTGACAGCATGTTGTGCAGAGGCAGTTGCGGATGAATGGAGTTGGAGCTGGGTTATTGAAGCAGTGATTGATAAAGTTGATTCTGCAACATTCAGCAAGAACCGAATCAACGTTGAAGTAGTGGACCGATTTCCTGAGGCTGAAAAGTATGATGACAGTCATCGATTCCAAGCTGCGTTAGTTCTGGAGTGTACACAGGAATAAACTGTGTGTCAATGATTCTTACTGCCCTAGCGTTGAACGGATATGAACCAGCTTTCTAGGGTTGGTATGTGGAAATTGTTTTGGGTCCCAAAATAATATTCTTTTGTTGGGTACGTGCTTTTGTCTCTTCTTCTTGGAGGAGCTATCTTAGCCTCCACCATGAGGTCTCTTTGCTTGTCTTCGTTACAAATTTTATGACAACCTGATACAGTTTTATGTAAGGAAGGCATATGAAAGAATCCAACACGCGACACAACTGGAATAAATAGGGGATGCTCACTGTTTGACAATTGATTATTAACAAAGGAAAAATTTTCGAGCAATAAAGCAAACATCATTTTGAAGTCCTGCATGTTGACCTGAAGCATGGAGTATTGACCAAACTTAGATTTATAAGTTTGTGAAACTTGGCAGGTGGCTTCTCATTGTATGGTTGTTACTTGATCTTTCTGGTGCAATTTTTGCAAAGAGGCACTTGCGTTGGAACTTGAAGCTATAACAGCATGAGGAAGCTTAAATTCATGAGAAGACGTTGTTGAAGAAAGTTCTTTGAACACCTATGGTGTGTACTGGTTTCTCCAACGAAAATACTTGCATAAAGCATGGCTTTATAATTTTACATACATAAGCAACGTGAATTCAAGTGATTTCATAAAGTTTTAATAATTATTTTAATGGGAAGTATGTAAAGGCACTTTTTAAAGAGTGATCATAAATTATTTTAATGGAGAGATAAGGTATGATTTTAAATTGTAAAATTAATTTGGAGCGATAAGGTGCATTACATTTTGTAAATTTGAAGAATATTTTGTGGAGATATAAGTGTCTTCTTTTGTATTTGGAGTGATAAGGGAAATTTGTTGTAATTCAAAGTATTGTTTTACTTTGAGAGAGATTGTGTCACTATCCATTCAGATTTTGAAGGCAATTTGTTTCAAAGGGTTGTCAGCTTGGCATTATCATTGCTTCAGATGTACTCAGTGATTAATAAAGATATCATTTTTTTGGTGTTGATGTGTCCTAGATCCGCCCGAAATTGAATAAGGGGATCTAAGGTACACTATGTGTGCTTGATGGCGCATGTGTTTTATGGCTTCATGTTTTTGCTTTTTGATTTGTGTCTAGTTTTGACACATAAATGATCTCATTTAACACACATGAAGTTCAATTCAAGCAAACACAATACTTGTAACAGAATAGCATCAAGAAAGGATGATTAAGTTCAAAACATGCATTTAAGTTTAACACACATGAAGTTCAATTCAAGCAAGTTGACATCAACATCAAGCAAGTGTGGCTATTCCTTCAAGTGAGCGTGAAGTCATCAAGGCAAGTGAGCATTCACGCAAACACGATCGTCATTAAGCGAGCGTGAATTCCAGAGTTTAAGCAAGAAAGTTCTACAACTCTAGCAAGTGTTCCCAGCAAGTGCAATAAGCAACAAATCAAGTGAGCGTGCCATTCAAGTCCCATAGCAAGCGAGCCTGTCATTCAAGTAAAAAAATCAAGTGAAACAGTTCAAAACACGACATCTACGACAAGAGAGCTTGATTTCAAGTGATCAAGTTCAGATGGCGCAACATATTCAGTTGTTAAACATTCTTCATAGTTTGATCATCTCCAGTGATGAAGACATGGTTCACATCAGCAAAGAAACTCTTGCTGATCTTTCACGACATCTACAACAAACACATGAAACCATTGAGTTTCTTCAACTAGAGTCGCAACTACAAAGAGATGAGCTGCAACAAAAGAGTGCTTCTTCCAAGTCATTCAACCATAGAGATGAAGATAGAGATGTTGATTCCAAATCACTCATCCAAACAACTTCAAGTGTCGAAGTTGTTCATGATCAAATTCAAATTTCTTCCAAACCCATCATCAAGCCCTGGGAAGAAATTCAAAATAACAAGAATTGACGAGGCTTAGGATATGTCACTGATGACACCAATTTACATATCCCAGATTATTCCAAGCCAATTACGTTCGTGAGTGCAGGCTTTCTTGAAGCACTCACCTCAGTAGGTTCTGAGAAAGTTATAGAAAAACAGAATTGCACGCAACCTGAAGTTGATGTCCAACCGAAATGTTCTCATTGTCAAAGAACCGGTCATATGGAATATCAATGTTTTGATCTCCATCCTTGTTTCCATTGTGGCAAGCCCAATCATTCCTCAGAAAAATGTCACAACCAACAAAAATCGGCCAGATTGAAGATACATTATGAATGGATCGATCCTTGGGAATGGTTATCCACAGTCAAAATATTGTCTCAGTTCTACAACCGACTATAATCACACATAGTGCAACCAGCAGTGAACTGATGATGGTACTCTCATGCAGTTGAACAAGGGAGTACAACAGTGAAACTCTCCTACACCTGAAGGGGGGGCGTTTAGATATACTTTGGAGAATATTGTCTCTCCTTTCAGCGGACAAAGGGGGGAAATGTCAATGAAATTGACAAGTGGTTGTCCGACTAAAAGTCTCGACAACATCAGCGAAGCAGCCAGTGGGCATCTTCATCAGCCAGTGGGCATTTATCATCAGCAGTGAGCATCAACAAATTCTCCAGTGGGCGATGAACAACAAAGCAGCAGTGAGCAGCTTTCATCATAGCAAAAGCAACATTGAGTTGTTTTTCGACATCTTCAGCCAGTGGGCGATCATCATCAGCAAGTACGCCAGTGGGCGTTCATCAAATTGTGTCAGTGGACACCGGATGCTGTTTTCAAGCAAAGGACAGTTGGATCCTTTTGCGGCTTGGCACATGATGGAGTTGTCAAGCTTCCTTCTGAGATGAATCAGTCATGCAGCTGACTCAGTCTCTTCATATTGCAGTTTCTTCAACATCCAGATTAGGCGGTTTTTTCAGGCAATGCTTTTGAGGATCAACATGAGAACTTGGAAGATGGTTCCTCGTTCTTATTTTGGATTTATCATTGAAGGGGGGAATGTTAGCCTCTCCCATAAAAACTATAATAAATCCAAAAATAAATTAATTAATTAAATATTCCAAGTTAGGAATTTGTGCCTAACTCTTGGGTTGTTCCTCTAAGATAGGAGTTAGTTTAGGTAACTCCTATATTGGTGTGCGTCTGGTGAGAAATTATCTCAACCAACAGAGAAATTATCTCAACCAAAAGTGTCTAAGATAGCACACACTATCTTGAGAGCACTATCTCTCATCTATTTATTTGTAACATTATATTCAATCTTTTGAATAATAATGAGAGTGAGAATACCTGAGGAAGCATGAGGCTTTAGCCTTTTTCCACCAATATATTTTGTGTCTGGTTTTATATATTTGTCTGAGTTGTTTTAATATGTATTAAATTTGATCCAGATTCCTCTGATAATCCCATCCAGACACCTGAGAGTCCGCGGACTCCAAAAAGTCTTCCAAGACTAGTTGTTTATCCCCCGAACCCATTGTTTAATCTTATTATGATATCTCCATAGTGTCTATACAGTCTATACGATCGACCTGTTATTCCTTTGGAATTATCTCCTCGGACATCTCTAGTTCCTCGTCGCCAGTTGTTTCCATCCATGGAGTCAGAAGACGAGATTCCAGTCTCTTCTCTGGGTCATTCAGAAGTTTCCGCTACACACACTCATCATGTAGATGATGAGCAGGGATACAAGTTCCCTCCATAAGGTTTCCCTTTTACGAGAAGAGTCTGGTCTCTCTCTTATCTCTATTTATTGATCCCATATTTCTACATGGTTATACCTCTCTAGCTCAGTTGGCTTCGGGCACTCCTAGTGTCTCGTCATTGTATCAAAACCCCATCTGGTATTATGATATTATCCCTACATTAGGTCCATTTGTTCAGAACACAGCCTCTCGACCGATTGTACAAAATGCAGTCACTTCAATTCTGATTCAATCTACCATTCCATCTAAACCCATCTTGTCATTTCGATCGACTCTTCCAGTTCAACCGACAGTCTCAGGTCATGTCTCGGTAAGTTCTTCTACCCCTTTAGTGAGTGGACAGACTGTGCCACTGCATGGGGGGCGAGATCCGAATATCCCCATGATGTCTGGTGTAACCAGTGTGAGTGGATTACAAACTCACATGGTTGGAATGAATCAACCCTTTTATGGCACTATTCCTAATCGTGTTGGTCCATCCGGCTCAGGTAACATCCAATACCAACAACCATATTGGATCAGGTCCCATTCCAACAGGCTTATGTCCCATATGGTTCACAAGCTATGGTAAATCTTCCTTACATTCCTCAAGCTGGGCCTCATGTCTAACCTAGCCAATCCACTGTGCCTGGTGGATATGGCCAGATCCAATTCGAGAACTATCAATACCATTAGGGTATCACCCCAGGAATTGTCTAGATACCCTTGCAACAACAAGGACAACCTTCGCAACAACAAGGGAAACTTCGCAGCAGCTAGGGAAATCTTTACAGTAGCAAGGGAAAACATTACAGCAGCAAGGGGAACTGCTACAACCACAAGGGAAAACTTTGCAACAACCGCAACAACCTTTGCAGCTGCGGACACAGTTTGTTCAATAGTCCTCCCAACCTTTGTCCTCGCAAGGACACCCTTTGCAGCCGTAGGGACAACCTTTACAGTAGCAAAGCCAACCTTTACAGCAATAAGGTCAGCTTTGGAAGCAACAAGCCTTATATGCATATCAACAAGGTCAGCCTTTGCAAGGTCAGGGTCAGCCCCTGTATCAACAGGTTCAAAATCCTTATGTCCAGGGTCCACAGGTTTAGCAACCTTATAACCCGTATGTCACATACAATGTTCATCAACGGCCTATGGGCAGGTAGTTTCAAACCTACCCAGGACATAATCCTCCTTATGGGCAAGGTAACCCTCAATGGGGACAAAATCAGATTCCATATGGAAAAAATCCGCCACTATGGGGTAAAATCCTTACCATCAAGGATGGACTCCGCAGTTTGGGTCTCCTCAAAGGCCCTATATGCCATTTAACACACAATTTCCTTTCTTGGCTATGTTGGAACTCCCTAATGTTTCCAAGTTCACGAATTATCCCATTCTTCATTCACCATACTGGCCTCTAGTTCCATTGAAGATTCCAAGTGATTGCCCCAAATTTGAGGGGAAAGCGAAGGAGGATCCGCAAGCCCATGTGATGACATATCACCTCTAGTGTTCCTTCAATTCATACATCGATGATTCTGTCCATCCTCGAATATTTCAAATAACTCTCATAGGTGCTTCCACCAGGTGGTACATCGAATTGCCTTGAGGTACCTACGGTGACTTCAACTTTCTTTCTATGGATTTTCTTACTCATTTCTAGCTGTCGGTTCGCTATGAAACTGGCACCCATCTACTTACATCACTAAATAAAGACACCGCGACCCACATCTTTGATCCTATCCATGAATGGAGACGTAGGCGTCGCCTCATCCAGTTTGAAATTGCTGACGAGTTGTTGACAGAATGGTTCACAAAATCATTCGTCAACAAGATTGCTAAGGACATAGCCATCGGTGGATGTGTTACCGAAGAACAAGCTATCACCCATGCTTAGTATTTATAACTCATCTATTCACAATTTGGCACATTGTATGAGATGTTACCCGATGCTCCAAGACCATCATCGGATCTGATAGCATCAAAGTCTCTGGATACACCACTTATTGATGGTGTGTTTGGTTCCATGTCTTAGACTCTTGCGAAAGATTCTTTGAAGCAGAAAATGGTCTCGAACACTGGTTCCAGTAATCCCTCTAGAATTCATCCAGTCTTGGTAAAACCTCCGAGGTACATGTTGTCCAGTCTACCACAACAGATAAATCCTCCAAAGGTAAAAATAAAGGCAAAGGTAAGGCCAAAGCCAATGCCCCAAAATAGGACCCTCCTAAATCTTCTGTTGATTATGCTTCTTGAAGAAATCCGAAGTATTCTTGCCTCATCTGTGAGGAGGATCATTACACTAAATATTGTCCTCGGTGATCTTAAGTTAATCGCTTGCTAAAAGGGACTTTTCTGTCAGAACAAACCCAATTGGTAGACCAAACTTAGTCTTTTTCTTCCTTAGGTTCCAAAGTATTCATGATGCAAGGTTCTTCACCTATCTCGATCACTACTCGAACCAAGGACTATCAAGCTACATCTAAACATACTATGTAGAAAGAAGCCCATGATGCTCCTTCTACTTATACTCCATTTGGTCCACTCCATATCGAGCACCCTAATGGTGAGTCTGTCATATGACCACCCCCTAAAGGTTTTCTTCAAAAGTCATCTTACAATCCACATGCCAGAGTTGCGCAAGATTACAATATTTTTGAGGATTTAGCTCAGGCACCTTCGTTGACATCAACCTTGGATGTTCTTCAATCCCGTCCAACACAGCGGAAATCACTATTATCTACTATAGATGTTATCGATCCTTTTGATTGGAGTTTGATTACTTTCGATCTAGAGAATCATGTACCTCGTCTTCCTCATCAGATCACTTTTCTGATCCAGGTCCTTATCAAAGGAAAGATGATTCATTGAATGGTTATTGATGAAGGTACTTCGAACTGTATCATGTCAGTTTCATGTTGGAAAGCCATTGGCTTTCCTCCTTTTAACCAATCTCTGAATACCTTGGAAGCCTTTGACGACAGAGGTTCATTGTTATGAAACCAGCTCAAGAAAAGATAGAAAAGATAGATCAACACCTTAGAATTCAGCCTCTTCGAGGGGGCAACCTCCTTTACATTACATAAATGAACAATTCTTGGATGATACAAATGAAAATACCTCCTTTCTATATATAGGAGTCTAAGGGGTCATAACATAGAGCCGACATAACAATAATAATGTAAGGGCACAATAATAATAGTAGTGGGCTTATATGGGGCACAATAGTAACAATATGGGCACTGCATGGGTACATCAATATAATAAGAGGGTTGTACTAATAACAATAAGGGGTTACACTAATATTATAGGGGTCTAACACCATATCCTCATCTGATGTCACAACCCCTACACTTGCAAGCTCATCCTTGCATGTGATGAGCTTGGTCAGATACATAGAGATCGTCTCATCCCTTTTAGACTTGATCTTTTGAACTTTTTCCTTTAGTTCTAGCTTCCTCTTATCATTGTTATTCTGATATAAATCTTTCAACGTTTTCCACATTGCATGCAGAGTCTCCTTCCCATGGTGGCTTGAGACAATGTGATCTCGCACTCTCTCCAAGATAATTCTCCTAGCTCTAGCCACATACTTCCTGCATTCCACCTACTCAGTCTTGTCAGTAGGCTTAGGAATTTTTTTATCAATGAAATACTTAAGGCCATTATCTTCCACCACTACCTCCATGTGATCCTTCCAAGCTATATAGTTTGAGCTGCCATCAAGGGCATACTCAAGCCTCAAACCATAGAACGCCATCGATGAAATAGGTGTGAAAAAAACTTGAGACCTATCTCCCGAATAATAAACTCTGAATTTCTCCTACTAGTATACTAGTCTTTCTTGATCACCTGTGCTCTAATACCATGTAGAAATTTCACCTGTAGAACAAACCGATATATGCAATGTCCTAAAGCATAATACTTGTTCTACTTCTACAAAACATTAAGCGGAAGCATAATCAAATTCATGAGCAACATCAAGTAGAAGCATGCATAACTAGTCAAGAGAAATAATCACACATAACACAAGAAACATCTAGGGGAAAGCACCACCATAAAACCCCAACCATGTATTATCAATCAAGTGGAAATCCTCTTCAAAATACAAAAATAATTAGCTCTCAAGCTATTCAATTCTCAATGAACTATGAAGATATGAAGAGATATGTCTCATGAACCAACCAAGCCCTATATATATAGACTTTACCTATGGTCCAATCCCTATTTCCTTGCGCAGTTTGCTTAAGAAATAATAGCAAAAGCATCTGCAATTAATTCCAAAGATACCAAGTTAACCAATGGTCCAAATACGCAATACTTGAGGACACTAGTTCCTCAGCCATGCAAAAGCTACTTACTAGAAATAGTCAAGCATTTGATAGTACACTATCCCACATCTAATCTCAACTGGGTCTCTGACAGAACTAACATGCAACAGTTATCCGTGAGTGAATTCTAAGTTATCTAAAATAATATTTGTCACATGCATGCGAGCATTAACAAACTTATATTTTATTATTTTAACAACTTGTTAAAATAATCTAACTGGACTTGACTAGTTAGAACTAAGTCAACTGATTCTCTCATTATAGAACTCATACTTATTCCCTGAGTCAGTGGAGAAAATTAAGATAAATTCCTCAATCAGTGGGACAACTCATGTGCATGCTCACAAAGACTTCAAATTCGAATTTCCTTAAGTAATGAACTCAACTGAATTAATTAATTAATATTTCCAACTGTTGTTAAGACCAAAATTAATTTTACTTCCTATAGATAGACTAGGGACTATTATAAATAGTAAGGGACCTAGAAATGCTATTTTTAGAACTTTCTGTTTTTAGCAGTTTCACCTCTCACCTAATGTGGTCAATGATCTCACTGGCCAAAATATTATTTTTGGACATGCTATTTTTAGTAGGTTTATTTTTAGCACATTCTAAATTTAGCATTTCTTGTTGCACACTTTTCAACATTTTTAGACGCCCTAACACCTCACTCCAACCTTCATCCAACTTTTTTACCCACTCTCACACCCTCAAAACACCGAAAATTTCTCTCGGCCTCCTCCTATAGGCCTCTTGTAGTTTCCATGTTTTCCTCCTGTAGTTTTCCTGTGTCCCCCTATAGTTTTTCCTGTAGGCTTTCTTTTGAAGTACGGGTGTGGGAAAAGCCTCCAAAAGGCCACCTAAGACCTCCTAGGACCCATAAACATCATCCTGCATCCTCCCAATCTCCAAAACCTCCCTCTAACGCCACTTGTTCGCTGCCACACTCACACACAATAAATTAGATGCATGTTAAATTCACATAAAAACACATAAAAATCCAAAAATGTGTTTTTTGCTTATTTACTTCTAGAAATAGCATGGTCAGATTTTGTTTACTTCCTTGAGTAGATAATGTCATTTATTTGATGGTTTTGATAGTGTTTTTGGCAAAATTAGAATTAGCTTGTTAATTAGGGTTTACTAGGTTTTGCTTTACATTCCATTCTTTCTCCATTCTATAGTTAGAATAGCATCTATAGAGTAATATTTATTTACTTTCATCACACATAGAGCTTCTTCTAAAATCTATTGAATTTGGCTTGAACTCCTAGTGATTTCGTGTCGGTTGACCAAGTGACAAGTTGCAGCGAGAACTAGTACTTGTGCATATAGCACTGACGCTTCCAAGTTTGTTACAAACTACTGGGTTGATAAAAGTAAACTTGGCAGCCTAGGGATTCTAGCATTCTTGCTACAATATTGGTGCTCACCACTTTTTGGCATCGTTGCCTGGGAAGAGTCAAAGTATTATGTGATTACTGCATTCTTCTATTTCCTATTGCAACATTCTGCTAATAGTTTATTTCGGCAAAAGTAGACTAGTCATTTCTTTTCTTTCAGTTCTACATTTCCTTTCTTTCCTTTTCAATTCTGTAAATTTCCATTCAGCAAGTGCATTTCAGCTAATTGATTTTTTTTTTGTTCAATCACAATTTTAGTTTCTGTGGGTACTTTCAGTGTGGGGAAAAAGAAACGAAAAACCTACCAAAAATATTTCCTTTCATGCCTTGTAGGAGTAACGATAACTTAGAAAAAAATTTCCAATGCCCCCATTGCTTCACACAACCAACCTTATCTCTTCTTTAGTGGTTGCAATCAAGAAGAACCCTTAGGTGAAAATCTAGACATATTTTAAGAACCTATAGGGGAAGAAGAAGGAGAAAACATTCCTCCGGAGCCAATGGCTGAAAACAAAAATGCTAGGGGAAATGGAGAGAGAATAGAGGTACCTTCCCCATTCGGGAGACCAATGGCGACACCAAAATGAATAATATAAGTCCTTCAGCCCTACCTAACTTCCATGGTATGACTACAGAAGATCATGACACCTTCTTATTTGAGTTTGTTGTCATCTGTCAAACTTATGACTATGCAAAAGATGAGCAAAAGTTGAAATTGTTCCCTTCTACTCTCATGGACACAACACTGTGCTGGTTCATGGGATTACCTAGAAATAGTATCACAACTTGGGCTCAGATGTAGCAGGCCTTTAACAACAAGTATCGAGACTATTGTAGGTCAAAAGATACTAAAGAATAAATCTTCTAAATGACCATAGGAAGTGATGAGTCCTTGGAAGACTATGAAGAGAGGTTCGAGCTCAGTTATAAAAGGGCCTGGTCTACACTTGACTGTAAGTCTCTGAAGTTGGTCCTACTCAGGGGAATTTGGGAAGACCTTGTAGACACCATCCATCTACTAGCCATGGGAGACACCTACCAACTATCCTATGAGGACATAAAGACTATTTTTAGAAACCATTCTAGAGCATCCAGAAAGAAAGGTAGGGGCAGTCAACCCATAGCCAATACCTCTTCTTCTAATTCATCTATTAAAGGTGAATATGGAAACATGTTGGAAGACTTCAAGAGTGAGATGTTGCAGACTCTTGCCATGCAAATGGATACCTTACATATCAAAAGAAAACAAGAGGAAGTAGAGAGGGCTTTGGCCATGTTTTTCCCTAGATGCACCAGGAGGCATCCTAGGATTGAATGCCCATTGAACTCTATAGAGGTTTGTTCAGTCTGTGAAGAAGATCATTCTACAGATAAGTACCCTTCCTTGCCCAGACTTAAAGCTGTATACCAAGGAGCCGAAGAAGTCACTAAAGAGATCTATTACATAAACCAAAGGAGGCCGCATGGACCTAGACCATACCAATAGGGGATGCAAGGGACATCTCAGGCATACTACAACCCCAACCAAGTCACCTCCATACCTTCTTGGAGCCCCCCTGCTCATCCTTCCTTGTCTACGCCTCCTCATTAGTCCTTCACATCTCAATATCATGCCCAACCATCCACCCATTCGTTTAATCCTATGTTCAACCACAACCTCAGTGGAATGCATCTCATCAGGGGTGGAGGCACCAATACAACTCTCGTCCCACTCTTCTGACTCCACCACCTGCCCAACCACAACCGTTACCTTCTACTCCACCAAGGCAACCCCAAATGCCTACCTAGCCAAATCCAAACCCGAACAACAGATAGGCTCAAAAAGTGTATAGTGGGGAACCATCATGCCCAACTTATGCTATGGAGATTCAAGAAATTAACTTGCGATTTAGGAAAGTTCTCCGAGATAGACAGCCTCCACCCAGGGAGGTTGAGGAAGATAAAGATGAAAGTGAACCTAAAAAAAATCCACATTTTCCTGAGAGACTATCCATGACAATCCAACCTACCCCATAAGAGACTGAACTCCTAGGAGAATTGAAACATTTATGTGTGAAGATACCACTTCTCCAAGCCATAAAATATGTGCCTATCTACAATAAATTAATCAAATACAAGTGCTTTAGGCATCGAGGAAAGCACAAGAGAGATGCCCCAACTATTAATGTCATAGGACAACTGTCCAACTTGATGTTGGGGTAGGTAATCTGTCCAAAATATCTGGATCCTGGAAGCCCAGTAGTCGATGTCCACATCAATGGAACAATGGTTGCACATACCTTGATTGATCTAGGAGCTACCATTAATGTGATAACAAAGGACACAATGCTAAGACTTAACCTCCAAGGCTCCTTGAGGAAGACCATGAGAGTACTGCAACTAGTAGACCACTCCACAGTGACCCCTAAGGGGATTGTGGAAGATGTGATGGTCTCCATTGACTATTGGGAGTACCCTGCTGATTTTCTAGTTCTCCAGCCAAAGGAAAAGCTCAATGGGTATCCTCTCGTTCTGGGAAGACCCTGGTTGGTTACAGCCGATGCCTACATTAGCTTCTGAGCTGGAAACATGACCATAAAGAATGGTCACATGTCCAAGCAGTTAATCCTATATCCTCCTACCCAACCCTTACTAGAACACGATCTACCTCTCTGGTTTGAGGAGGAGGATGAGGATGAATTTCATTCTGCATAACTTTTTGCATTAGAAATCACCATGGGGGGAAACTGCAAGATGAAGATGATATGATTGAAAATTTGATTTAGAATCCACCTCCCAATGTATCATCATTAGAAGACATAGTAAGAGAAACCCGAAACAACACCTCAACTGATCTCTGTGTGGCCAACCCCACTTCTCTCCATGTTAAAAATATAGAGTTTGGCCCATAAAGAACATTGAAAATTAATCCATCCATATCTACTTCCCAGGATAAGGAGCTATGCAACATACTTAGAAAACATCTAGATTTCTTCGCGTGGAGTTATAAGGAGATGAAGGGAGTGCACCCTTTAGTATGTACTCATCATGTATACGTCAAGGAAGATTGCAAGCTAGTCAGGCAACCTCAAAGGACGATGAACTTGTTATGCCCCTATACCAATAGGTGTCATATATCATGATTGACTTGGTTTAGCTTTGAAATATGTTCATACCTTTACTTGTTGCAAAGGTTCTCCATATTTTTGAAAAATATTTTTTTTTTAAAAAGACCAGGAAAGTGTGTAAATCTAAATGCCAGTACTTTGTTACTTTTGTATAATAAAAATTGTGTGCAGCTTGTCACCTATGCCACAATGCATGAATATTCAAATATTTTAAGCTTGACTAATTCATATTTTCAATTTCATGTTTTAGAAGTAGAGAATAAAGATGTGACCAAACAGTGTAATCTTGGCAGATAAGTAGATAGGTAGAGTGAAAAAGGAGCTCAACAGTTTAATCTGAGGCCTTGGATGTAATAAGTGTAGACTTTGATAGGCATCACCATGTAAAATAAAAGAAAGTTTAAAAAGGGTTTGCCAATTTAAGTGCACCCTAATAAAGAAGTAAAAATGCTAGGTTAAGTAGGTAGGGTAAGTAGATGATGGTTGTAGAATAATATGTGGTGAATGATAAGTCTAAATGTGTAAATATGTTACTTTCATCACAAGGCAAAGGCATGTATCACATGGAAGGCACTTCAAGCAAGCATAGTCAAATATAATTAACTTCTCTACTCATTTCCCCTAAATTTTCACTAATTTCCCCTAAGTGCCAAGGTATCTATCAAGTTAGAGGGGCTCAGAGAATTTCTCTGACTTTTAGAGGGACCGGACCCTCGACCTAATAATTTATAATACCTTAAGCACTTAAGCCCCCTCACAAATCATCACACCTCTTCATAAGTTATTCATTTCCCTAATAAATCTTTTCCTAAGTAAAATCCTATTTTACTTAGGGAAAATAAAACACTTTCCACATAAACCGTCATGTTCACTTAGCCTAAGTTATATATATATATAATATAATATATATATATATATATATATATATATAATATATATATATATATATATATATATATATATGAAAATGTTTTAAACTTAGCGCGCATTTCACATTTCACAAAGTCATACTAACCACTAATTCATATTATTATATAATTCCCCTATATAAACATTGCCTATTCCCGTATTATTATAAATACACAAAAACCTCAAATTTTACATATTCCACCCCTCAGTTAAATATAACCATAGTAAAGTCAATACATGGGATTAATTAACTAATCCGTAATTAATTAAGAGCCCGACCCCCACCATGCTAAAGCAAGGATTAATTAATCCTCAGAATTAATTAATAACTTCAACTAATCACATTGCCCCTGATGTAATTAAAATCTTTTAGTTACCATCGAGCCCCCACCATTAAACAACAATCATTTCAACTCCCCAACAACCATTCGATCGGATCCCCCAGATCCGACAGTCATCGCGCATACCATACGAGCTCCACAATTGACCTTTAGTGTGTGATGGCGAGCAGTTTTGTAAAAAATACCTGTGCAACATGTCAAACGTTCTATGGAATTGCGTGGTCTTGCCCAAATACCACTTACCCTTGATTAGCGGTGCAATGAAAACCGCTTACCACCTCCTGCTACCAAGAAAACATCAAATCACTTCCCTACTGATATCATCTGTCCAAATCTCGAACCTGCCAAAAGCTTTGACTTTGTATAAAAAACAAAGTTAAACAGTTTTCATCCTTATTCTATGAATGCATGCATGCAACCTGAATGTTGAAGTTGACCAGCACATACACCCAATCGTTAGCCACCAACAAACTTGCAGTTCGACGTCGATCCAACTCCACCATTCGTACCCAGTGAACCTGCATTCCATTGCCCATCACTAAAAATAGGTATTTACTAGTTTCCATCTAGAAACCCTGTAAATACTTGCTTTCCTCTGTATTTAATTTGAAAAACTCAAATTTCATTATAATTCATTTGTTGAATTTAGAATTCAAGATTCCCAAGACCCTCTGTTTTCACCAATTCCATGTAAAAACCCTATTTTCCTATATGAATCCATAAGAACTCGAATGCAAACCCCCGTGGCCCTTAGAGTAGCACTTATCACTACCCCTCACCGTGATTTGGATTATCTGACCCTAGTAGATAAAGATTTTCAAATAAAGGACCTAGATACCGATAAAGACCACTTGAAGGTATTTTTCCAATGTTGGGACAATTACATGAATGGCTATGATACCATAGGACTTTGGGAATCCAATCTCCCAATGTACATGCTCCCCTCTGTGTGCATTTTCCCTGACCTTATCCATCAGTGTCATGAAAATTATGATCCCAACCTTAGAGTAGTAATGTTCCCCAATCAAACTATTCTCTTCACAATTATTGCAGACTCAATCAATGAGACACTTTAGTTTTAGCCCAGTCAAGACCTCACTCACATTTCCTTTGGAGATTTTCTAGAGAAATCATATAAACTGTCCCATTTTGAACTCAATCGCCTTTTCCAGACTTTTATGCATAAGCAGCATCAACCCAAAAACCACCCTCCCTATTTGTCAGCTTTCTTCACATAGACAAGAAAAAATATAATTGACATGATAGCTGTAGTCATCGGTTTCAATACTAGTGCATATGTGGATGAGCTGACCCTAGTGTTAATGTCCATTTGTACCCCTGTTTAGCCTCCTGCTGTCAAGTATAACTATGCTGCATTCATTGCTGTGAAAATACATGACCAGTTCATGAGGCTGGAAAATGAAAAAGTATTCAAGTATTCCACATTCACATATCACCTTTTCCTTTACTATCAGTCTAACAAGTTCCCATTTTCTGTAAATAAACTTGATACAAAGGGTAATCCCAGATCAGTTATTTTTTGGACTTCTATCTTCCATTATTCATTTGCTTATCCCTATTCATACAATGACTTCATTGACTAGTTTCTCCACCCAGTGACCACCATGCTGATAGGAAGTCCTCCTAGGATTAGTGATGAAATCAAAAGAATCCTTTAGCTATCCAAGCAGTACAAAATAGGTGACTGGTATTGTACCAGAATCACATAGAGATCAGAATTTATGGTTGTGAACTTGCTCCATTCAAACTACCAAAATATGTTCCTATGAGATTGTTTGCATTGGAATGTTATAGGCAAATGATGAACTCCGATGAGGTTCACTTTACCAAGGCCAAGAAAAAAGCATAGTTGAGAATTAAAGATCATTTAGGCCCATTTGTCTACAATAATAGAGAAGCAAGCAAAGAAGAAGAATAAATCCTTGAAAGATTCAGACTAAAGAAAAGTTTTGTTTGGAGGTATGATCCACAAGGTTTCATTTGTGATAGAAGAATGAAAAACAAGCTGTCACCATATTTTCATAGCAAAATTCCTGAAATAGAGAAATATGCAAATATGGATGAATAGAGGGAAGGAACTCTAGTTGAAATGGATAGTGATCAGGTCGATGTAGAGAATGTGATGAAAGACCTAGAAAAGAGACTTGACCTGGACTCTTGTGAATACCAGTTGGAACTCCTCAGAAGCCAACACCAGGAACTAGTGCCTCTATAGCAGAGATTTCTCAAAGGCACTCATAAGAAACTAGTGCACCCCCTGCAAAACCATTATAGGAAAAAGAACAGGGAACCAGTACTCCAACATCAAGACAGCCAGACATGTTAGAGCAGCCTAAAATCTCTGAAGAATAGGGTCCACCACAGCCCCATCTAGTTCAGGTTATTATGGGAGACCCCCTAGTTTTGCAGACTCCTCTGAATGAGGAAAAGAGATTAAAAAGAGACATGGGAAGTAGTTACCCCTGCCAGTGGTCCTTCAGACCAGCCTGGTGCTAAGAGGCATAGGCTAAATCCACATTCAGAGAAAGATTTTTTTGAAGAAACAATAGGGAGTTTAAGGAAAGAAGGTGGAGACAGTCTACATACATCCCCAATAGGTGGGACACCTTCTACTTCACAAAGACAAGAGCTTGAACGACAAGAGAGTGTTGAAGTTTCATATTTTAGGTCTTCATCTGACAAGACCTTAGACATCAAAGGAAAGTTTAAAGAGATGAAAGCCAAAAGTGAACAGCTGAAGGCCCAAGCCTACATGGAATACCTGAAGATGGCCCCTACTAATCAAACTGGGTTGATGTCAACTTATGACATCAAAGAAGGAAAAACGCAGATGAGCTTTCTAAAGCCTACAATATAGCACCCCAAATCAATCGCAGACTACATCAAAACTAATTTTGAGGTCTTGGCCAAAGATATTCACCCCATAGATCAAATATAATTACATCAGCAAACTGGGGAAATGGTTTATTCTACCGTGACAAGTAGGGCCATGATGGCACATAGGTTGGAGAATTTACTAAACAATACCACTGCTCAATTACAACTAGAAGTGGCCTCCTCACAAGCAAAGGGCAATAGAATCAAATCATTGGAGGATTTGATTATTGTATTGGTCCATAACCGAAAAGATATCAAAGTTGTAGAAGGCCTGATAAAGAAAAAGAATGAAGATATAACTGCACTGAGAAAGCAGCTGAAATTTCCACCACTCATACACCCTCAGACTACCGAGGTAACTGAGAAGAACAATGAAGAAGAGCTTATGGACTTGGTCCTAAAGCTAAATGAGCAACTGAAGGAGACAGAACAAGAAGTAGAGAAAACACTACAGAGCAGGTAGAGTCAGTCGACCTCTCAGCCTCAAAATGTAGTGCCAATGATTTCTACAGCAGTCCCTTCTACATTGGCAACTCCTCTAAAGGAGAAATTCATTACCTTAAAGTAGAAGTGTGATGTGTCAAAAATCAATTTTGCTGAAGAAGTGAGGAAAAACAAAGGCTTGGCTCAATAAGTAAAAACATTGGAAAAAGATCTTATGTTTGAAAAGCCTTTAACTGACATCAGAAAGATATTATGGACCAACATCACTCTATCAAGCAATGATGTTTGGTCATCAATTCAAATAATTTTTGAACAAATTGACCTAGTGAAGGCTGCTCTTCAAGATATTCAAAAAACTAAGCAAGAACTAGGAGAGAAGCATGAAGAGGCCATTAGATTAATAAACTTTCTAAACAGCAGAAACATGTATCAGTTGGAGCAGCTAAATATTGAGGATAGCGTTGGACCATCCTGAAAGTAAAGAAAGTGTTAACTAAAAGGACTCTAATGCAAAACATGGAACGAAAATGTTAGAATATGTAGAAAGACATAGATGAATTTATGGAAAACTTTGGCATATTATAGAGTAAAGGAATTCCAAGTCCTTTAGTCATCAATGATAAGTTAATGAGGCAAGATGATTATGTCAACAAATTACATCAGTATGCAAACAACCAAGCCAATTCCTCTGCCAATTCATCTACACCCAAGGCATTACCCACAAGAAAAGTACTCTATGATAGTTTGAAGATCCTTTTTTATGTTGAGCATGAACGAAAACACTTGTTTCTAGTACAACCAAAGTTTGTGAAATACACAGAACCAGATGAAATGTTCAGAAAACTGACAAGGACAAAAATACGAAGAGATGATTGGTGGACCGACATGACAAACATCTTATGTTTTGCCATGGTAAAAAGTGAATTGAAGTATTTACCATAGTCAATTTTGGTAAAAAGGGATGAATGATGGTAAAGTAGGTAAAATATTATTAGTGAAAAGATGAAAACAATTAGCTAGCATAGAATTACGAGAAAGACAACAAGATGCACAATCATAGGGCCTGCCTCCAACTACTTCAACAAAGCAGAGACAACAACCAAGCAGTTCACATTCAGTTTCTACTTTCGAGACCATCTATCTCTACATTCATGTAAAATATATTTATTTTTCCTAGAATATATCTCTCTGAGTCAGGAGATATTTTGTTGTAAATTTTGTATAAGTACTTCCTCATTTGAAGTACGGAGGGTGGATTCTTAAACATTTCTATAGACTCTTTATTTTGGAATATAAGTGTTGTTGAACAACTATTGTATGGTTGGCTGGATAAAGTATTAAAACAAAGGACTTTTATAGGATTCCTGTGTCAAACGACAAACAAACAAGTATTCTATATCTTATGTTTTTACAATTCCCTTGTTTAAATATTTCACACGTGTTTCATATCTGAATGATAAATGAAAAAGTATATTTCAGAAAGAGCTTTACTACATTTTGTCTTTAAAATCATTTATATTCTTAATGTTTTCTTCCAAGCTATCATAGGTAGGAAATTCTTAATTTCTCCCTACTTCTTAGTTTATCATTGTGGCCATTTAACAAAGAATTATTAATTGCTTTTTGTTAATGATCACCCACTATCCCTCATCTTGAACTTTGTTGAAGGATTCTTAATTTCCCTTCCTCCTTTTCAAGACCATTTCACCCTTTCAAGTTATCATTTGTCTCTTTTTTAATTATCTTTCCCTGTGAAGCCCTTTTTTGTTGAATCAACCTAATCCAGTTAAGCCATCTTTAGTTGAATCCATAGCCCAATGGCCTGAAATACCTTGATCTATCCATCGGCATATGGATTCCACCATCAAATAAAATCAAAACCCCGTAAGCTTTCATAGCTAGCCTAATATCCTATAAACAAAGCTAAGTCATAAAGAGAGAGCCCTCTCTGAGTACATATTGGCTAGATTATGTACTTAAAAGTTGGTTTGTGGTTACCTCGGAACCCTTTCCTTCTTCTGGGAACTTCAAGGAAAATCCGAGAGATAACATAGTGGCGACGCAAATGGGGAAGAAAATTGCTCAGTCACACCACATCTTTAAGAAAGTTTAAAACTCTAAATCTAAAAGCATCTTAAAGAAATCATAGAAGTTGTTTGTTTGATATCAATTAAGAAAAACAAAAACAAAACCCAAAACTCTAGCTTCAAAAAGGACTTGTTACACTGGAGCTAATCCTGATCCAAATCCACCACAAGTGTTTGAGAATCTCAATCGGATCCCCAGAATTCTTAGAAGACAAGAAAGTTCTATTAGTCCTCAACCCACCTTTAGATCATCATCTTGTCTTGTTAGGTGGATTTACCTCGAAGACCATCCCTTTGACGAATACTTTGAAACTCTTTGTTTAGGACTTCATCCGATTTTGAATTAGTTGACCTGGTCCAAGACCCAGCTTTCATCCAAGAATTAGAGCTCCAAGCAGCGAATTTGTCAATTGATAGATATTTGTCATACTCACCACAATCTGATCTTACCACTGAAGGAAACCCTAATCGCTCTCTAATCACTTTTGTTTCTGCAATATCTTCATCATTCCCTCATACATCTCAACCTCAAATCACTCCACATCATCCCATCACCTTTAGCTCTCCATCCACAACTCAAACATCCATTGTTATTCCAACCCTAGCTTTTGTTTCACCATTACCTACAACAATCGCAAACAAATATTCCCCCTTCATTCTACCAGCAAACTTAGGTGCCATGCCCCAGGACTACCAAAGTAAGATCAGTACTTTTGATGGCACCAGTACCTATACAGCCTAACAAAACACCAAGAACATGATTGATTATTTTGAAATTTATGAAATAGATACTGATGATGTGCAAATGAGAATATTCGTTCAGAGTTTATCTGGGGAAGCTAGAACCTGGTTCAGAGGTCTAGCAACAAATAGTATAGATGACCTAGCAACTCTCTATCAACAATACCTGAACAAGTGGGATAAAAAGAAAGACCCTCTTCAGATTCTATATAAATAATAAAACCTAAAGAGAGGACCACAACAAACTGTGCAGGATTATTTCACTAGATTCAATAGTGTGTATAAGGTCATCCCTCAAAATCTTAGACCCCCACCTAGTTTAGCCTTAATTAAATTCCCAGATGGATTTGAACCTGATATGGCTTTTTAGCTAAGAGAACGAACCCCTCCTACTGTGGAAGATATGCAAAGCATAGTAGTCAGTGTTGAAGCCAACCTGATATCTAAAAGAACTAAGGCTAGGAGTGAAAGAAGGATACCATTAAAGGAAGAAAGCTCACCCTTTGAAGAAAATCTAGATGTCATAATCAAAGGAATGGATAGACTAGGAGACAGAGTGGAAATAATTGAAAGAAAATCCCCTTAGGATAGTTAGCAAACCAATACAAGTATAAATCCTAATTTCAGGAAAAATCAAAACCCGAACACTGGAAAGAATGGTCCTAGCCAGAACATTAGACCCCCTTTCCAGGAGAACTATGCAGAAGATTCCAACTTTGAAGGTCCAGAAGAAGATACTCAAATCGATATGATGGGGCTTGGTAATGAAGAAGAAGTTTTCTTGACCGAAGAGGATCAAGAGGCCCACATACTTAAATAGTTTCAAACTCAATCAGGGAAATCATTCGACTTTAGGGAAGGATATGACACATCCATCTTTGAGGTGCACAAGCAATACAATCTAAGAAGTAGGAGATTTGATTTCCATGAAACAAAAAAGGTAAGACAGTAACCACACCTGTACATATTCTTTATAGATCAAACACTAATCCTTCTAACCCCATAATTGAAGATGTCTCTGATAATCATCCAAACAAGGTAAGACAGTAACCACACCTGTACATATTCTTTCTAGATCAAACACTAATCCTTCTAACCCCATAATTGAAGATGTCTCTGATAGTCATCCAAACAAGGTAAGACAGTAACCACACCTGTACATATTCTTTCTAGATCAAACACTAATCCTTCTAACCCCATAATTGAAGATGTCTCTGATAATCATCCAAAAAATAAACAATCCTCCACTTCCTTTCCTTCGAAGGAAATTATGGAAGAACCTCCAGAAGTTGATCTAGGAGAATCAACAAATCACAATTCCACTCTTCAGAGGGGGAAAAACATAGAAAACAGAGATAATGTTGTTGTACAAAATCCAAAAGCCCAAACAGAAAAACATTTTAATCTGGAAACTGAAGTAGGTAAGCTGAAAATTATTGTCCCATTATCCGAATTAGCTAAACATGATGCCTACCAAACTCAAATCAATAGATCACTGAGAATTACTAGAACTGAAGACTCAGTCAATCTTTCTGATGACCAACCCAAATTAATCTTTGGCCCAGAAGTGAATGGAAAACCATTGGAAGGAGGAATTCCTCTCTTTTATGTGAGTTTAAACATACATGATAATATTCTTCACAATGCCATGTTTGACTCTGGGGCATCTCATAATCTCATGCCCAAGTCTGTAATGGAAAAATTAGACCTAGACATCACTGTTGGTTGGTCGAATTGTTTATTGATTAAACAGTCGAGTACCACATTAAATTTTCAACCCGGGAAAGTCCTTTTGTTTCAAAGGTGACCTCGTACTATATGCACTTAATTCTAAAAGCATTAAAGGCTGTAGTACAAACAGATCTACTTCCTATCAAACTCTTACTCTGTGTTACAACAGTCATAAACTATTGCAGAAATGAAGAGAAATTAATTAATGATAACAAATCTGCAGAAAAAAATGATGGTCGTTTGTAACAGAGGACCAAGACCTTGTCCTCAGAATAAGGATGTTCAGCACCTGCCTCTGTGATTAGTTGCCAATACACACTGAAAAATCCTAATCACTGGTGACACACTTCTCACAGCGCCAATCGATCAAGGGAACATCGTATTAGCAAAAAGGGAATATCAGAAGCAAGGCTAAAAATGTACAGAAATCACACACACACTTAACAGGAAAGAAATGGGTGAATCTTGTGAAGAAGGTGGGCCCTATCCCTCTCACAAGATTCCCCTGAACACGGATGCTAAGTTAAAATGCTCAGAACAGTGCTTTATTCATCTGCCAAAAAGTTCAATTACAACAGAGGTTTCGACTCTCTACACTACAATACTCCTGTTATAACTTGCTAGCTTTCAACTGTAGATGTCTCCTCTTTATAGAGGAGACATCTATTACAATAGATTGTCATTATTCATTCAGTTTGATTCTTCTGTACAAAAATAGGAAATTAATTCCTGTTACAGCATATTGTTACAACAATGTATATCTTTGTCGTCCTTTGTTTAATTGGATCCTTCCGCTGTTCCAAAACTGGTAGTCTTCGTCTATCTCCTCAGGGTCCTTGTGCTATCCTTGGCTATTCCGATGTTGTTGTTGATTTGGTAAATCTCAACTGTTTCTTAAATCTCTTCATGATGTTCCTAGTGTTCCCGCATCTGCGACTAAATTTCGCTGATCGTGCTATATCATCATCTGCCAGCTTCAGACGGTTACTATTTCATCCTTTGCAAATTAATACTTTTCCTACTTTAGTCAGTTGCTGTTTCTGGTGTTGCGGAAACTGCACAGTTGTTGTTTCTAGTGTTGCAGCAACTGTGAATTATTATTCTGTGGACTTTGAACAGTTCCAATCAATTGTCAGCGACTTAGCCAATTTCCAAAGATTAATTGTAAAGATAACATGAATATGTGTTGAATAATTAAACATATAGCAAATGAGGATAGTCACTTCATACCTTGGAATGATGAGGTCAAAAATGATATCAAGGGTTTCTACTTATGGGCTAAAAAAGGGTAATATCATAACAAAATATGAGGTCAAAAGTAGACAATATGGAGTCCTAACACTCCATATCAGCCCATCACCTTTAGCTCTCCATCCACAACTCAAACATCCATTGTTATTCCAACCCTAGCTTTTGTTTCACCATTACCTACAACAATGGAAAACAGATATGCCCCCTTCGTTCTACCAGCAAACTTAGGTGCCATACCCCAAGACTACCAAAGTAAGATCAGTACTTTTGATGGCACTGGTACCTATACAGCCCAACAACACACCAAGAACATGATTGATTATTTTGAAATTTATGAAATAGATACTGATGATGTGCAAATGAGAATATTCATTCAGAGTTTATCTGGGGAAGCTAGAACCTGGTTCAGAGGTCTAGCAACAAATAGTATAGATGACCTAGCAACTCTCTATCAACAATTCCTGAACAGGTGGGATAAAAAGAAAGACCCTCTTCAGATTCGATCTAAATAAGAAAACCTAAAGAGAGGACCACAACAAACTGTGCAGGATTATTTCACTAGATTGAATAGTGTGTATAAGGCCATCCCTCAAAATCTTAGACCCCCACCTAGTTTAGTCTTAATCAAATTCCCAGATGGATTTGAACCTGATATGGATTTTTAGCTAAGAGAATGAGCCCCTCCTACTGTGGAAGATATGCAAAGCATAGCAGTCAGTGTTGAAGCCAACCTGCTATCTAAAAGAACTAAGGCTAGGAGTGAAAGAAGGATACCATTAAAGGAAGAAAGCTCACCCTTTGAAGAAAATCTAGATGCCATAATCAAAGGAATGGATAGACTAGGAGACAGAGTGGAAATAATTGAAAGAAAATCCCCTTAGGATAGTTAGCAAACCAATACAGGGATAAATCCTAATTTCAGGAAAAATCAAAACCAGAACACTGGAAAGAATGGTCCTAGCCAAAACATTAGACCCCCTTTCCAGGAGAACTATGCAGAAGATTCCAACTTTGAAGGTCCAGAAGAAGATACTCAAATCGATCTGATGGGGCTTGGTAATGAAGAAGAAGTTTTCTTGACCGAAGAGGATCAAGAGGCCCACATACTTAAATAGTTTCAAACTCAATCAGGGAAATCATTCGACTTTAGGGAAGGATATGACACATCCATCTTTGAGGTGCACAAGCAATACAATCTAAGAAGTAGGAGATTTGATGTCCATGAAACAAAAAAGGTAAGACAGTAACCACACCTGTACATATTCTTTCTAGATCAAACACTAATGCTTCTAACCCCGTAATTGAAGATGTCTTTGATAATCAACCAAACAAGGTAAGACAGTAACCACACCTGTACATATTCTTTCTAGATCAAACACTAATCCTTCTAACCCCATAATTGAAGATGTCTCTAATAATCAACCAAACAATAAACAATCCTCCACTTCCTTTCCTTCCAAGGAAATTGTGGAAGAACCTCCAGAAGTTGATCTAGGAGAATCAACAAATCACAATTCCACTCTTGAAAGGGAGAAAAACATAGAAAACAGAGAGAATGTTGTTGTACGAAATCCAAAAGCCCAAATAGAAAAAACTTTTAATCTGGAAACTGAAGTAGGTAAGCTGAAAATTGTTGTCCCATTATCCGAATTAGCTAAACATGATGCCTACCAAACTCAAATCAATAGATCACTGAGAATTACTGGAACTGAAGACTTAGTTAATCTTTTTGATGACCAACCCAAATTAATCTTTGGCCCAGAAGTGAATGGAAAACCATTGGAAGGAGGAATTCCTCTCTTTTATGTGAGTTTAAACATACATGATAAGATTCTTCACAATGCCATGTTTGACTCTGGGGCATCCCATAATCTCATGCCCAAGTCTGTAATGGAAAAATTAGACCTAGACATCACTAGACCATACAAAGATTTGTTTTCTTTTGATTCTAGTCAGGTAAGATGTTTAGGATTGATAAAAGACTTGTGTGTTTCATTGATTTAATGCCTTGCAAAAACAATTTTAATGGACATAGTGGTAGCAGATATACCACCTTAATATGGCATGTTATTATCCAGATCCTGTGGTGCTAAGCTTCAGGGATCTCTTCAATTGGAAATGTCATATGCTACTATATCTATTTTTGGACAACCAAAGAAACTATATAGAGATACATTGATGAAATACGTAGTAAGTAGTCAAGAAAGACCCTAAAATTTCCCCATCTACTTAGTACACTCTGACCTGGACTCATTCATTCTTTACAATGTAAAAACCAATCCTTCTAATACTTTAGAAGTTTTACCAGCAGACCCAAAAGAACTTAAAAAGAAAAATCAAGTGTTCATATTCAAGAAATATCAGATAACAAAGAAAAATTAGATGAAAATGAAAACCTAGATCCTACAGTTAAGCAAATTCCTACTACCCTAGACACCAATTATGAGCATGAAATCCTTTGGCATTTAGAATTTGATGGCTCAGTCAATAAACTAGGGGCAGGAGCAGGAGTTTGGGTGTACAATTGAGAAAATGATCATGTTGAAGGCCATGCCTACATATTAAATTTTAAGTGCACCAATAACATAGCAGAATATGAGGCTCTCCTGTTGGGTCTTAAACTTGTCAAAATATTAGGAGTAATCAGAGTGTCTGTCATAGGAGATTCAGAAAAAATAATTGAACAGATTAAAGGAAAATGCTTAACTAGGGATCCTAGATTAGGATATTATAGAGGAACAGTCATAGAAATTATCAACACTATTTTGGAAACTCGACTTGCAACTATTCCTCGAAAACACAACATGCAAGCCCATAGCCTGGCCATGTTTGCCAACACCTGCAAGTTACCTTTTCAACCTAATAATTATTATACTGCTGAGATTAGGCACAAACCAGCCATCCCTGATAATCTATAGAATTGGCAGGTTTTTTATAGTGATGAGCATATCAATAACTTTTTAACTTTAGATGAAGAATTTTCTAACAGTAACATAGATGTTGATATCGTTTTTAGTTCTAATCAAATAGATGAGGTAGAAACAAACATTTTCAAAGAAAATTCAATAAATATGCTTCATCCTACAAAATTCACACAAAAAGAAGTTCAAGATATGAAACAAATGGACCTAGATGAGATAATTGAAGAAGATACAGAGGTTATCAACATAAAAGACAATCATCTACCCAAATGATTGACTCCTCTAGAAGATCTGTTTGATTCCAATGACATTCCCAAGAAACATAAAATGGAACCATTAAAAGTAGATATTGAAGGATACAACTTAGGAACTCAGGACAAACCAAAAATGATAAAATTGTCAAAATCTCTACCTCCTGATCAAAAGCTAAAGTATCTTGAACTTATGAGGGAATTCCATGATGTATTTGTCTGGAGTTACGAAGATTTGAAGTCTTATGACACCTCTATTATTCAGCACACTATACCTCTGAAAGAAAATCAAAAGCCCTTTAAACAAAAACTTAGAAGAATTAACCCTGTGCTATTACCATTGATTTAGAAAGAAATCAAACACATGTATGAAGTAGGCATTATTGTCCCTATTAGATTTTAAGAGTGGGTGTCTAACTTGGTACCTACTAGGAAGAAAACTGGTGAAATAAGATTCTGTGTTGATCTGAGGAATGTGAATAAGGTCTCTCTTAAAGATAACTATCCTTTACCCAAAATGGATCATATTTTGGAAAGGGTAGTGGGTTCTTCTAGAATTTCACTTTTAGATGGGTTTTCAGGATATAACTAAATATTGGTTCATCTTGATGACCAAGAGAAAATTGTTATTACAACACCATGGGGCACTTTTATGTACATCAAAATGCCATTTGGACTAAAAAATGCAGGAGCAACCTTCCAAAGAGAAATAGACATTTCCTTTTCCGAAGAAATTCATGATTTTCTTGTTATATATCTCGATGATATAACTGTTTTTTCTAAATCAGATCAATAGCACTTGGACCATCTTAGGCAAGTCTTTTTAAATGCAAAAAATATGGCATTTCTTTGAATCCAAAGAAGTCCTTGTTCGTTTTGGAGGAGGGTAAACTTTTAGGTCACATCATTTCCAAAGATGGCATTTGAATTGACCCTTCTAGGATCGAAGCTATTCTATAGATATCTCATCCAAGAAGTATTAAAGAACTTCAGGCTTTCCTAGGGAAGATAAATTTTTTAAGAAGATTTATTTCTAACTTAGTTGAACTCATTAGATTACTAAATAACATACTAAAAAAGGATTCAAGTATCAAATGGACAGTAGAGGCCAAGCAAAATCATTTGAAGAAATTAAAATGGCCTTAACTAGAACACCAACCCTTACCAGTCCACAATTTGATAGAGACTTTATCATTTTTTCTTTTGCATCAAAACACACCATAACTACAATTTTATTACAAAAGGATGATCAAGGATGTGAAAAACCTATAGCCTTTTTTAGTAAAGCACCCAGAGATGCATCATTAAAATACAAAATAATGGAGAAGCAATCTTTTGCACTGGTAAAAGCCATTAAAGACTTTAGAGTCTACATATTATACTGTCATGTGATAGCATATCTTCCTAACGCAGTTGTCAAAGACATCCTAACTCAGGATGGGATTGATGGTAAACAAGGTAAATGGATAGATACCATCTTAGAGTGTGATATAGAGATAAAATCTACGAAGCTAATAAAAGGTTAGAGATCTGCTAAACTCATGGAAGAAACTAATTGTCAAGCCTTAGACATAAATGAACTGGATAACAAGCAGAAGATGGTGACTCCTCAAATCAGCCAAGCCTTTTCAGACTCACCTTGGTATGCTGATGTAATTTATGTTTTACAAAACCTGCAGGCTCCTCCAGGGTTGTCTAGAACCAAGAACAGGTTTTTGAAAATGAAAGCTCCAATGTTTTGTATCTTAGAGAATACTCTTTTTTGGAAAAATATGAAGGAATTTTATTAATTTTTCTATTAAAAGATGAAGCTAACAAGGCTCTCCAAGAATTTCATGTAGGAGACTGTGGTGGACATCTCTATTGGAAGTAAATTGTAGATAAAATCCTAAGGGCTGGATTCTATTGGCCAACCTTGTTTGCAGACGTGAATAAATTTGTAACTTCTTGCCATAAATGCCAAATATTTGAAGGAAAAAGAAAGTTGTTACCTTTACCCCTAAAACCCATTCCCATCAAGAAATCATTTCAACAATGGAGTCTTGACTTCATTGGAGAAATCCATCCACCCTCCTCTGACCAACACAAATTGATAATCACAGCCACTGACTATTTTACTAAATGGATAGAGGCCATTCCCTATCGACAAGCCAATGACACTATGATCATAGGTTTCCTAGAAACCAATATTTTGTTCAAGTTTGGTTGCCCCACTAAAATCTTTACTGATAATGTTGTAGTTTTCAAATCGAAGAAAATGATTATTTTCTGTAACAATTATCACATTGCTCTGGGCCATTCGATAGTCTACTACCCTCAAGGGAATGGTCTGGCAAAATCTTCCAACAAGAGTCTCATTAATATCATCAAAAAATTGTTGGAAGAAAATAAGAGAACATGGAACAAAAAATTGATCAATGCTCTGTGCGCAGATAGGCTTACAACCAAAAAATCAATTGGAACCAGTCCTTATGAGTTAGTATATGGCATGGAAGTCATTTTTCCTTCATCACTAGGAGTTCCTGTCATGAAAATACTCCAAGAAGATCAAGTAGAATCTAATGATATTCAAAGAAGGATAAAACATACTATCAATTTACAGCAGACTCGAGAGGATGTGTATGAAAGATCTAAAGTATTGCAAGAGAAACTTAAGAAGATATCTGACAGAAGAACCAAGGCAGAAGATTTCTACCCTGGAGATAAAGTGTTAAGATCGGATTCCAAAAGAGAGGACAAGGAGAAACATGGGAAGTTTTACTTCCTATGGAAAGGACCATACATCATCTATGCTTTGAAAGAAAACAATGCATATTTTTTTAAAGAGCTAGATGGTACTGAAGCAAAAGAAGGACTAGTCAATGGTCAGATGTTGAAGCATTAGTTTGATCCAACTTATTAATGTTACCATGTTCTCCACAACACATCTATATCTTTTGTAATGTCATAGTGTTGATTGGACAGTAAGATTTTGGAGTTGAAGCCCGAAGAGAAGGCTCTAAGCCTCAGAAGTATCACTGTCATACATACAATAAAGTAGCAAGCAAAAGAAGATTGGAGAGCACAGTCAAAGTAATTAATAGGCCACTAATCTACTGTTCTTAACTTTCCACCAGGGAAAGCCATCCCCAAGTGGAGCCACTATTATGCCCCTATACCAATAGGTGTCATATATCATGATTGACTTGGTTTAGCTTTGAAATATGTTCATACGTTTACTTGTTGCAAAGATTCTCCATATTTGTGAAAAATCAAAAAATTAAAAAAATGTAAAGAGGGTATACCCTAAAATAAAAATCAAAGGGTGGAAAGAAATAAAAATAGGTCAAAAGAATGAAATAAAATGAACTCCAACAAAAAAAAAAGACCAGGAAAGTGTGCAAATCTAAATGCCACTATTTTGTTACTTTTGTATAATAAAAATTGTGTGCAGCTTGTCACTTATGCCACAATGCATGAATACATGAATATTTTAAGTTTGACTAGTTTATATTTTCAATTTCATGTTTTAGAAATAGAGAATAAAGATCTGACCAAACAGTGTAATCTTAGAAAATAAGTAGATAGGTAGAGTGAAAAAGGAGCTCAAAAGTTTAATTTGAGCCCATGGATGTAATAAGTGTAGACTTAGATAGGCATCACCATGTAAAAGAAAAGAAAGTTTGAAAAGAGTTTTCCAGTATAAGTGCACCCTAATAAAGAAGTAAAAATGCTAGGTTAAATAGGTGAAGTAGATGATGGTTGCAATATAATATGTGGTAAATGATAAGTCTAAATTTGTAAATATTTTACTTTCATCACAAGACAAAGGCATGTATCACATGGAAGACACATCAAGTAAGAAAATTCAAATATAATTAACTTCCCTACTCATTTCCCCTAAATTCTCACTAATTTACCCTAAGTGTCAAGGTATCTATCAAGTTAGAGGGGCTTAGAGCATTTCTCTTACTTTTGGAGGGACCGGACCCTCGGCCTAATACTTTATAATATCTTAAGCACTTAAGCCCCCTCACCAATCATCACACCCCTTCATTAGTTATTCATTTCACTAATAAATCTTTTCCTAAGTAAAATCCTATTTTACTTAGGGAAAATAAAACACTTTCCATATAAACCCTCATGTTCACTTAGCCTAAGTTTTAAATAAATATATGAAAATGTTTTAAACTTAGTGTGCATTTCACATTTCACAAACTCATATTAACCACTAATTCATATTATTATGTAATTTCCCTATATAAACATTACCCATTCCCGTATTATTATAAATACACAAAACCCCCAAATTTTACATATCCCACCCCTCGATTAAATATAACCATAGTAAAGTCAATAAATGGGATTAATTAACTAATATGTAGTTAATTAAGAGCACGACCCCCGCCATGCTAAAGCAAGGATTAATTAATCCACACGATTAATTAATAACTTCAACCAATCACATTGCGCCCAATGTAATTAAAAGCTTTTAATTACTGTCGGCCCTTGCCATTAAACACTAGTCATTTCAACTCCTCGATAGCCATCTGATTGGATCCCCCATATCTGACGATCATCACGCATATCACACAAGCTCCACGATCGACCTTTAGCATGCGATGGCGAGCAGTTTTGTAAACAGTACCTGTGCAACATGTCAAACATTGTATGGAATCGCACGGTCTCACCAAAATAGGACTTACCCTCCATTAGCAGAGCGATGAAAACAACTTACCATCTCCTGCTACCGACAAAACATCAAATCACTTCCCTGCTGATGTCATCTGTCCAAATCCCAAACCTGCCAAAATCTTTGACTTTGTATAAAAAACAAAGTTAAATAGTTTTCATCCTTATTCTATGAACGCATGCATGCAACCTCAACGTTGAAGTTGACTAGCTCGTACACCCAACCATCAACCACCCTCAAACTTGCAGTTCAATGCCACTCCAAGTTTGCCATTTGCACCGAGTGAACCTGCATTCCATTGCCCATCTGTAAAAATAGGTATTTATCAGTTTCCATCCAGAAACCCTGTAAATACTTGCTTTCCTCTGTAATTAATTTGAAAAACCCAAATTTCATTATAATTCATTTGATAAATTTAGAATTCAAGATTTGCAAGACTCTCAGTTTTCACCAAATCCATGTAAAACCCTCTTTTTCCTATTTGAATCGACAAGAACTAGAATGGAAACCCTTGTGGCCCTTAGAGTAGCACCTATCACTACCCCTCACTGTGATTTCGATTATCTGCCCCTAGCAGATAAAGATTTTCAAATAAAGGACATAGATACCGATAAAGACCATTTCAAGGTATTTTGCCAATGTCGAGACAATTACATGAATGGCTATGATACCATAGAACTTTGGGAATCCAATCTCCCAATGTACATGCTCCCCTCTATGTGTATTTTCCCTGAAATTATCCATTAGTGTCACGACAATTATGATCCCAACCTCAGAGCAGTAATGTCCCCCAATCAAACAATTCTCTTCACAATTACTGGAAACTCAATCAATGATATGCTTATATTTCAACCCATTCAAGACCTCACCCCCATTTCCCTTCGAGATTTGCTTGAGAAATCATGTAAATTGTCTTAGTCTGAACTCAGTCGCCTTTGCTAGACTTTTATGGATAAGCAGCATCAACCCAAAAAATCCCCCTCCCTATTTGTCAGTTTTCTTCATGCAGACAGGAAAAAATATAATTGATATGATAGCTACAGTCATGGGTTTCAATATTAGTGAGTATGTGGATGAATTGACCCTAGTTTTAATGTCCAATTTTACCCTTGTTCAGCCTCCTATTGTCAAGTATAACTATGCTGCATTCATTGCTAAGAAAATACATGACCAGTTCATGAGGCTGGAAAATGAAAAAGTATTCAAGTATTCCACATTCACATATCACCTTTTCCTTTACTATCAGTCTAACAAGTTCCCATTTTCTGTAAATAAACTTGATACAAAGAATAATCCCAGATAAATCACTTTTTGGACTTCTATCTTCCACTATTAATTTGCTTGTCCCTATTCATACAATGAATTCATTGACTAGTTTGTCCACCCAGTGACCACCAGGCTGATAAGAAGTGCTCCTCCTAGGATTAGTGATGAAATCAAAAGAATCCTTCAGCTAGCCAAGCAGTACAAAATAGATGACTAGTACTTGTACCAGAATCACATAGAGATCAGAATTTATGGTTGTGAACTTCCTCCATTCAAACTACCAAAATATATTCCTACGAGGTTGTTTGCATTGGAATATTATAGGAAAATGATAAACTTCGATCAGATTCACTTTACCAAGGCCAAGAAGAAAGCACAGTTGAGAATTAAAGATCATTTAGGCCCATTTGTCTACAACAAAAGAGAAGCAATCAAAGAAGCATAAGAAATCCTAGAAAGATTCAGACTAAAGGAAAGTTTTGTTTGGAGGTATGATCCACAAGGTTTCATTTATGATAGAGTAATGAGAAACACGTTGTTACCATACTTTCATAACAAAATTCCTGAAATAGAGCAATATGCAAATATGGATGAATGGAGGGAAGGAGCTCTAGTTGAAATGGATAGTTATCAGGTCTATGTAGAGAATGTGATGAAAGACCTAGAAAAGAGACTTGACCTGGACTCTTGTAAACAGGTGGCAGTTGGAACTGCTCAGAAGCCAACACCAAGAACTAGTGCCTCTACAGTAGAGATTTCTCAAAGGCACTCACAGGAAACTAGTGCACCCCTGTAGAACCACCATATTAAAAAGAACAGGGAACCAGTACTCCAGCATCAGGGCAACCAAACATGTCAAAGCAGCTTGAAATCTCTGAAGAACAGGCTCCACAATAGTCCCATCCAGCTCAGGTTAATATGGGATGCCCCCCAGCTTTGTAGACTCCTCTGAATAATGAAAAGAGCTTAAAAGGAGACAGGGAAGTAGCTACCCCTGCCAATGGTCCTTTAGACCATCATAGTGCTAAGAGGCACAGGCTAAATCCACGTTCATAGAAAGAATTTTTTAAAGAAACAATAGGGAGTTTAAGGAAAGAGGGTGGAGATAGTCTACATACATCCCCAATAGGTGGGACACATTCTAGTTCACAAAGACAAGAGCTTGAACGACAACAAAGTGTTGAAGTTTCATCTTTTAGGTCTTCATATGACAAGACCTTAGACATCAAAGGAAATTTTAAGGAGATAAAAGCTGAAAATGAACAGCTGAAGGCCCAAGCCTACACGCAATACTTGAAGATGGCCCCTACTAATCAAAGCAGGTTGATGTCAGATTATGAAATCAAAGAAGGAAAAAAGCAAATGAACTTTCTAAATCCTATAGTACTGTAGCCCAAATCAATTTTAGACTACCTCAAAACTAATTTTGAGTTCTTGGCCAAACATATTCACCTCATAGATCAAATAGAATTGCATAAGAAAACTAGGGAAATGGTTTATTCTTCCGTGATAAGCAAGGCCATGATAGCACATAGGTTGGAGAATTCACTAAATAATAGCACTGCTCAATTAAAACTAGAAAGGACCTCCTCACAGGCCAAGGACAATAGAATAAAATCATTGGAGGATCTGATTATTGGATTGGATGATAACCCAAAATATATCAAAGTTGCAGAAGGCCTGATAAAGAAAAAGAATGAAGATATAGCTGCACTGAGAAAGCAACTGAAATTGCAACCACTCATG
Organism: Pinus taeda; assembly: GCA_000404065.3. Taxonomy (NCBI): domain Eukaryota; kingdom Viridiplantae; phylum Streptophyta; class Pinopsida; order Pinales; family Pinaceae; genus Pinus; species Pinus taeda. Next base: position 79,148 of record APFE030492049.1, on the reverse strand, counting down.
CACCATCAAACTACTGAGGTAATTGAGAAGAAGAATGAAGAAGAGCTTATGGACTTGGTCCTGAAGTTAAATGCACAACTAAAGGAGACAGAATAAGAAATAGAAAAATCACTACAAAGCAGACAGAGTGAATCGTCCTCTCAGCCTCAAAATGTAGTGCCAGTGGTTTCTACAGTATTCCCTTCTACATTGGCAACTACTCTAGCACCAAATGCCCCTTTGGAAACAACTGAAACTATTGAAGTGACATGTACAGGCATATCAGAGGTAGGAACCTCAAGTCAGAGCACAGAAGAGTTAATCAAATCCATGGAGGAAATGAAGCTCCATGTCACTAAACTCCAAAAGTTAAAGGAGAAATTCATTACCTTAGAGAAGAAGTATGATGTGTCAAAAATCAACTTTGCTGAAGAAGTGAGGGAAAACAAAGGCTTGGCTCAACAAGTAAAAACATTGGAAAAAGATATTACATTTGAAAAGCCTTTAGCTAATATCAGAAAGATATTAAGGACCAACATCACTTAATCAACCAATGATGTTTGGTCATCAGTTCAAACCATTTTTGAACAAATTGACTTAGTGAAAGTTGCTCTTTAAGAGATTGAAAAAACCAAGTAAGAACTAGGAGAGAAGCTTGAAGAGGCCATCAGATTAATAAACTTTCTAAATAGCAAAAACATGTATCAGTTGGAGCAGCTAAATATTGAGGATAGGACTGGAACCATCCTCGAAGTAAATAAAGTGTTAACTAAAAGGACTCTAATGCAAAACCTGGAACGAAAATGTCAGAATATGTAGGAAGACATAGATGAATTTATGGAAAGATTTGGCATCTTATAGAGTAAAGGACTTCCAAGTCCTTTAGTCATCAATGATAAGTTAATGAGGTAGGATGATTATGTCAACAAATTACATCAGTATGCAAACAGCCAAGCCAGTTCGTCCGCCAGTTCATCTGCACCCAAGGAATTACCCACAGGAAAAGTACTCTATGATAGTTTGGAGAACCTTTTTTATGTTGAGCATGAATTAAAACACTTGTTTTTAGTACAACCAAATTTTGTAAAATTCACAAAAGCAGATGAAATCTTCAGAAAATTGGCAAAGACCAAAATACCAAGAGATGATTGGTGGACCGACATGACAGACATCTTATGATTTACCATGGTAAAAATTGAATTGAATTATTTACCATAGTCAATTTTGGTAAAAAGGGATGAATGATGGTAAAGCAAGTGAAAGAGTATCAGTGAAAAAATGAAACAATTAGCCAGCACAGAATTACGAGCAAAACAGCAAGATGCACAATCATAGGGCCTGCCTCCAACTCCTTCAACAAAAGCAGGGACAACAACCAAGCAGTTCACATTGAATTTATACTTTCGAGACCATCTGTTTCTACATTCATGTAAAATATATTTCGTTTGCCTAGAATATATCTCTCTTAGTTAGGAGATATTTTTTTGTAAATTTTGTATAAGTACTTCCTCATTCGAAGTACTGAAGCTGGATTTTTAAACATTTCTATAGACTCTTTATTTTGGAATGGAAGTGTTATTGAACAACTATTGTATGGCTGGCTGGACAAAGTAATAAAGCAAAGTACTTTTATAGGATTCCTGTGTCAAACGAGAAAAAATAAGTATTCTATATCATATGTTTTTATAGTTCTATTGTTTAAATATTTCACGTGTTTTATATCTGAATGATAAACGAAAAAAGTATATTTTAGAAAGAGATTTACTTCATTCTCTCTTTAAAATCATTTATATTCTTAATGTTTTCTTCCAAGCTATCATAGGTAGGGAATTCTTAATTTCTCCATACTTCTTAGTTTATCATTGTAGCCATTTAACAAAGAATTCTTAATTGCTTTTTGTTAATGATCACCCATTGTCCCTCATCTTGAACTTTGTTGAAGGATTCTTAATTTCCATTACTCCTTTTCAAGACTATTTCACCTTTTCAAGTTATCATTTGTCTCTTGTTTAACTATCTTTCCCTATGAAGCCCTCCTTTGTTAAATTGACATGATCCAGTTAAGCCATCTTCAGTTGACTCCACAGCCCAATGGCCTGAAATATTTTGTTCTATCCATATGGTCCTGAATTCCACCACCAAACAAAATCAAAACCCCCTAAGCTTTCATAACTAGACTAATATCCTATAAAGAAAAGCTAAATCATAAAGAGAGAGCCCTCTTTGAGTACAAATTGGCTAGATTCTGTACTTAAAAGTTGGTTTCTGGTTACCTCGGACCCCTTTCCTTCTTCTAACAACTTCAAGGAATATCCAAGTGATAATAGAACCGAGCACCTAAAGATATTGTTAAGGAAGAATTGCAGAAATTGCTTGATGTAGGATTCATCTATCCCATCTCTAATAGTGAATGGGTCTCTCCTTTGGTGCTAGTGCCAAAGAAAAATGGTAAGTGGAGAATCTGTGTCGACTATCGGGAATTGAACAAATTCACTAAAAAGGACCATTTTCCTTTACCTTTCATAGATCAAGTGTTAGACAGTTTGGCAGGGAAAAAGTTTTTCTCTTTCCTAGATGGGTTTAGCTAGTACAATTAGATTCAAATCAGCCCAGAAGACCAAGATAAGACCACTTTCACTTGTCCTTGAGGTACTTTTTCATACTGGGTCCTTCCTTTTGGTTTGTGCAATGCTCCAGCCACTTTCCAAAGAGCGGTATTGAGTATATTTTCTGAATTGGTTCATGATGCAGTAGAAATATACATGGATGATTTTACTCCTTTTGGATCTCACTTTCATGAAGCTTTATCTAACCTAGGAGAAGTTATAGATAAGTGTATTGAGATGAACCTATCCCTCAGTCCGGAAAAATGTGAATTTTTTATGACTGAAGGGACCGTTCTAGGTCATGCAATATCTCAACAAGGACTATAGGTGGACCCGAACCAAAATTGCAATCATCCAAAGGGTCCCACCACCTCAAAAGGCGAGAGATGTCAGAAGCTTCCTAGGCTTAGCTAGATATTACAGGAGATTCATTAAATACTTCAGCAAGTTAGCCTCTCTTTTGTTTGGCATCCTAGGGAAAGATGTTCAGTTCATAGGGTCAGAAAACTGTCAAGAATCCCTAGATACCCTGAAGAGCAAGCTAGTGATTGCCCCAGTTCTTAGAGGCCCTACCCTTTCAAATTCACACAGATGCCATGAAAAAAGCAATAGGATCAACCTTAGGACAAATTGATGGAAAGTTACTTTATGCCATATACTTTATAAGCAAAAACTTGTCAAAGGCAGAGTTAAACTATACAGTGACTGAGAAGGAACTCCTAAATGTCGTGCATTCCTTAAACAAGTTCAGACATTATATCACAGACTATCAAACATTTGTGCACATTGATCATGCTACAATTAGATATTTATTGAACAAACCATATGTAAATGCTTGCAATATTAGATGGTTCCCTTTACTGCAACAGTTTGATCTGACCATTATTAATAAGCCTGGTAAAGAGAATGTTGTTGCTGACCTTTTGTCTAGAGTAAATTTGCCCGCAGGTGAAGAAGGAATGGTGGATGACCAAATGCAAGATGAACAACTATTGGCTATATCAGTACTCTCTCAATGGTTTGCTGATATAGAAAACTACTTGGTTTCAACATAGTTCCCACCACACCTACCCTCAAAAGAAAAGAGAAAGATAGTAAGGAAAAGTGCCCCTTTCACGTGGATTGGAGGAAATCTATTCAAACTTCACATAGATCATATCTTGACGAGATGTGTCAAGGAGGAGGAAGTATTTGACAGCCTCCTGACCTGTCATGACGGTCCTTGTGGAGGTCATTTTGCAGCAAAAAGAACCACCTACAAGATATTGCAAGCAGGCTACTACTGGCCCACTCTTCATCAGGATGTGAGGAGATACACGAGCCAGTGTGATCGGTGTTAGAGGATGAGGAAACCCACTCCAAAAGATGAAATTACCATGCAACCACAAGTGACCTTTGAGCCATTTGAGAAGTGGGGCATGGAATTTGTGGGGCCTATCAACCCTCCTTCAAAGCAGAAGCAATACATCATTGTGTGCACACACTACTTGACAAAGTGGGTGAGACAAAAGCAATCAAAGCAGCAACATAGGAAAAAGTAGCTAAGTTTTCAAGGGAGAACATATTCTACAAGTCCGGGTAGCTGAGAGAGTTGGTCATAGACCAAGGCAGTCAGTTCACTTCTAACCTGATAGAAGACCTGCTCACACATCATAATATCAAGCACAGGAATTCCACCACTTACCATCCACAAGCCAATGGGTAAGTGGAGCTCACTAACAAATCATTGGAAGGGATCCTAACCAAGGTAGTGAGTGGTAGCATAAAATATTGGGCGAACAGATTAGCTGAGGCTACTTGGGCCTACAACACAACATGGAAGACCATGACCGGGTTCACACCCTATGAACTAGTCTATGGGAAGAAGGCTTTGCTATCAATAGAGTTTGAATTCAATAACCTAACGATGGCAGCTCAGCTAAACCTAGACCTCAGCCTTGCAGAGAATGAGAGATTACTTTAGCTCAATGGATTGGATGAATATAGATTGCAAGCCCTTCTCTATACAGAGGTAATTGAGCTTCAGAGAAAGATATGGCATGATAGAAATATCAGGGAGAAGCAATTCCAAGAGGGAGGTTGGGCACTACTCTATGATTCAAGACACAAGGATTTCAAAGGAAATTTCAGGACAAGATGGCTAGGACCCTACACTATGGAGAAATTCAATGACAATGGTTCAGTTTTGATCAAAACCATTGATGATGAAGCCATCCCCATGCTTGTCAATGGAAATTGGTTGAAATTCTACAAGAAACCTCTCTTCAAGTGAGAGTTTATTGAAGATTTTAATAAAACAGCGATGCTAGTGGAGCATGTCTTAGCTTCCACTTCACCCACTCATTGAAGAAAAAAGAGAAAAAAATAAGGACTCAAGTGAAAACCTCCATGAGGCGCTTAAGTCCCATAATTGGGTTGAAAACCTCTTTTGAGGTGGCCCAGTGACGTTAGAAAAAAAGGGGAAAAGAATAAGATCCCTAGGTGAAAACCTCCCTTAGAGGAACCCAAGGCAGACAATTAAGGTGAAAACCTCTCTGAGGTGCCGTAGTTGTTTTCGAAAAAGAAAAAAAGAAAGAAAAAATGAATTTTTATTGCATTGCAGGTTTGTAGGAGGAGTATAGGGAGCAGAAGAAGGTGCCAAGGGGACCCTGACATTCATACCAGCATCCATCTCATCTTATCCGCACCTTCCAACATCATTTTTGGCATCTCTTTCACCCCACTATGCCTCTTCTTCCAAAAATATGTTTTCTACAAGAGGCTCTTGTAGGAATTACAGAGAGCTAGAAGTGTCTACAGGAGGTAGTTTGAGGGACAAGAAAAGCTTCAAACCTTCTTTTTATTGCATTGCAGGTTTGCAGGAGGGCTATAGGGAGCAAAAGAAGGTGCCAAGGGGACACTGACATTCATACCAGCATCCATCTCATCTTCTCCACACCTTCCTCCATCATTTTTTCCATCTCTTTTGTTAGTGTCGGTAGCTTCATCCCTCCGCCAGAGGTCAAATCTTGTTGTTGCATTTCATATCTAGGTGTCCCACCCAGTCATTTGCATTCCGTTAGGTGCATGGATCATCTGACCATAGTGGCTTTCCTACAGTTTTCCTCATTGTCATTTACCTGCTGGTTCATGTTTGATCATAAAAGCATATACAATGTTTGGTCAATTTAGTGTTTCTAAATTGATTTCATTAATTGTCAACTCGGGGCTCGTACGCTGATGAAGTGAAGGTGTACTATATTTACTTAAGCAACCTCTTAAATCTTTTTGTCGTTTGGGGGTGTTGTTGGTGGTCAATTTATCTTCCTAAGATGGAATGGAGATTTTATAAACAGATGAGTGATAGTGTGTGTAAGGTGATTTCTAAATGAGTGAGTGTGTGTTATTGGTGGTTTCTAACTACCTTCTAAACTTGCAAAGAAAAAGCTTGAAAGAAATAACTTGAAATGAAACTGAAAGCAAAATAGAAAAAACCACTTTCTAATAGCACTAGTCACTACTCATGTTGCTGCAATAAAAAGATAAGAAAAACTACTTTAAAGACCAGTTATAATGTTTAACTCTTCCTAACTCTCTGCTTCCAACATATGGTATTATGTGAAACACGATTAAGAAGTAGTTAGAAATAAGTCTAAAAAGTACTCAAAGCATGCTGTAATTTATTAGTATTCTGATCTCTTAAAGATGAATAGCTTATGATAAAGAGACCATCAATATGTTAGTATACAACTTGAGAAACTAAACTAGAAATCAGCTAGGAAATCAGAGTAAAGGCGGCAACTTATGAATATGACAACTGAAAATACTATTAGAGATAAAGCAAATACACAAAGACACACAATTCCGGGCTAACACCTGCAAAAGACAGTCCTGATCAGTTTAAAGTAAATGCTGGAAATGAAATGACAGTGAAAGTAAATCAAATATGTACATGTGTTAAAGAAAGGAAAATTGTTGAATTCAAAAGAAGGAAATAGCAAGAACATAAAGGTAAATTACTGTACAAAGGCTGTTATGAACGGAGGCCCTCCATCCACAAAGCCCGAAGAAAGATCAGCTACGTAAAAGAGTCAAACAACAGTCTTCTATTAATTCATAATGCAGAAATTACAGTCAAAAAGTGCTGAAATAGTAGCTTCAAAACAGAGTTTCTGTGCTCACTAAAAGCGTAGCAATTACATAAATAAAACAACTAAAAACTAATCCTTAAGCGTGCGCAGACGCTGGATTTTATAAGCATGTAAACAACTACCTACTGCGTAAAACATGAAACTGGAAATTAACTGACAATCATGCTAATTAAATGGTTCAGCAACACGTCAATAGGTTCGTGGGTGATCTAGAAGGTACGGTCATCATGGAGGTTGAATCCAAGGTTGGATCATGTCTCCCATGACCTGCGTAGAGTGGAGGAGTTGCCATCTGGAGTGATGTAACCTTTTAGCTCACGCAGCACCGTTTGAGCTGGCTTTGTTGACCGAAGTTGGATCCTCGTTGACCAGAGGTATGCGTGGCATTGCTGACCAAGCCAATAGCACAGGAACCTTCAACACCTTCATTCCCACGTGCCCATGTGATTCATTTTTCAAAATGACACGTGGAACATGAAGATCAATGAAAAGGCTGCGGAATTACTGAATGGCTGCGGAATTGCCAGAAAGCTGCGGAAACTCTGTGCATATGTCAAAAATCTAGACAAACAGTCAAACATTTAGCAAAGTCAACCAATCATGCTTAAAGACATCAAATGTAATGATATGGGTAAGTTTATGAGGAAAAT
>APFE030492049.1:28555-60866 GCA_000404065.3 Pinus taeda | reverse complement strand
CTCTTAAATCTTTTTGTCGTTTGGGGGTGTTGTTTGTGATCAATTTATCTTCCTAAGATGAATGGAGATTTTATAAACAGAGGAGTGATAGTGTGTGTAAGGTGATTTCTAAATGAGTGAGTGTGTGTTGCTGGTGGTTTCTAACTACCTTATAAACTTGCAAAGGAAAAAGCTTGAAAGGAATAACTTGAAATGAAACTGAAAGTAAAATAGAAAAAACCACTTTCTAATAGCACTAGTCACTACTCATGCTACTGCAATAAAAAGATAAGAAAAGCTACTTTAAAGACCAGTTATAATGTTTAACTCTTCCTAACTCTCTGCTTCCAACATATGGTATTATGTGAAACACGATTAAGAAGTAGTTAGAAATAAGTCTAAAAAGTACTCAAAAGCAAAGCTGTAATTTAATCAGTATTTCTAATCTCTTAAGATTGAACAGCTTATGATAAAGAGACCATCAATTATGTTAGGCATACAACTTGAGAAACTAAACTAGAAATCAACTAGGAAAACAGAGTAAAGGCAGCAACTATGAATATGACAACTGAAAATACTATTAGAGATAAATCAAATACACCAAGACACACAATCCCGGGCTAACACCTGCAAAAGACAGTCCTGATCAGTCTAAAGTAAATGCTGGAAATGAAATGACAGTGAAATTAAATCAAATATGTACATGTGTTAAAGAAAAGGAAAATTGCTGAATTCAAAAGAAGGAAATGGAAAGAACATAAAAGTGAATTACTGTACAAAGGCTGTTATGAACGGGGGCCCTCCATCCACAAAGCCCAAAGAAAGATCAGCTACGTAAAAGAGTCAAACAGCAGTCTTCTATTAATTCATGATGCAGAAATTACAGTCAAAAAGTGCTGAAACAACAGCTTCAAAACAGAGTTTCTGTGCTCACTAAAAGCGTAGCAATTACATAAACAAAACAACAAAAAACTAATCCTTAAGCGTGCGCAGACGCTGGATTTTATAAGCAAGTAAACAACTGCCTACTGCGTAAAACATGAAAATGAAAATTAACTGACAACGTGCTAATTAAATGGTTCAGCAACACGTCAATAGGTCCGTGGGTGATCTGGAAGGTACGGTCGTCATGGAGGTTGAATCCAAGGTTGGATCCTGTCTCCCATAACCTGCGTAGAGTGGAGGAGTTGCCATCTGGAGTGGCGTAACCTTTCAGCTCACGCAGCACCGTTTGAGCTGGCTTTGTTGACCGAAGTTGGATCCTCGTTGACCGGAGGTATGCGTGGCGTTGCTGACCAAGCCAATAGCACAGAAACCTTCAACACCTTCATTCCCACGTGCCCATGTGATTCGTTTCTCAAAATGACATGTGGAACATGGAGATCAATGAAAAGGGCTGCGGAATTGCTGAATGGCTGCGGAATTGCCAGACAGCTGCGGAAACTCTGTGCATATGTCAAAAATCTAGACAAACAGTCAAACATTTAGCAAAGTCAACCAATCATGCTTAAAGACATCAAATGTAATTATCTAGGTAAGTTTATGAGGAAAATAGGGCAAAAGAGAGGGATAAGTGAGGAAAAGCTGTAGGTAATGATGGATAATTAGGTGCGAGTTAGAGGCTCTACATACAGTCACTATGTTATCTTTTGTAAAGGTTCATTTAGAGTTTTATTGTCTTTTATGTCTAGGGTTTCATTAGGGTTTTGTTAAAAAATGTTTCAAAGTGTCCAATAATTAACAGCAGGCCATGAGGAGCTTTCAACATCAATAAAATTCATCATCAAGTGTTCGAAAATGTGTTTTTCCTCAAAACTCTGTTTTGAGGAATAACAAAGTATTTTGCCTTTATTGTACAAAAATCATGAATTTTTTTTTCTTCATTGTGTATCACTCCATCTGCACCCTAGTTTCTTTCCTTAGCCCTAGTAGTTCCAACACCTGCAAAACAGGCAAAGCTCAAGTCGTTTAGTTCATCACAAAGCCAAAATGAAGTGAAAAATCCCAAAAAAAGAGTTTCAAATAAAGTCATTTCAAAACATTATGAAAGAGCTTTTTGTTTATAAGTCATTCCTCCAAATTTCATAGTTCATTTGCACTCTTGAGCCAAGCAAAGTTGTTGTGGTGAGCAAGTGAGGAACATTGGTTGAAAATCGCTCCAAGTAATCAGTGCAGCACACTAGTCAAGAGGCGCGACACATACATCTCGTGCGGTACACTGGGCCTCAAACTGCAGTTCAAAATTGCACATGCACGACACATATACTCGGCACGGCACATTGGGTTGGATGTGCGGCACACACAGCCAGAAATCCCGAAACACTGCCAAACTTGCTCCAAAATGCCAAAAACATGTGCATTGTCATTGATACAAGTAGGTTGACACTTTGCCATTGCTTTTCATACAAATTTCATGGTTGTTTGGTGGTGCTTGTTGCATGGTGAGTGTTCAAAAGAAATCAAACCCTACCAAAGGAAATTGCTGCTAGGGTTTTTTATTGACTATTTTCCACTAAGTATCCTTTCATCTCATCACTCCCTTATTTCATTTCTCCCTTGTTTTCCCTATTCCCCTAATTCAAACACCCCTGTATTCATTAAATCCCCTCTTCCCATTCCCATTTCCCAAGGTCCCAAACTTAAACTCTCAAACCCTAGTCCCATACAAAAAGTTCCCAAACTACTCCCTAACCCCTATTCCCTTAACTAAACCTCTCCCCAACAGTCCCCTATGTCACTGTTTTCCCTTGGTGGAAAAAGTCAAGACACATCATAAAATCACCTATTTTGCATTCAACAGTCAAACGTATCATAGCTCATTTATTTCTTCTCAAGGCAACTCCAAGGCAATTTATTCATTAGCAGTGATGGCATCTGATTCTTGATATGAGTATGAGGAGGAGACCCACAGTGACTCACTAACAGAGCTACATGCACCCAGGGAGCCTCATAGAGGTGGTAGGTATATTTGTGAGGAATCAACTTCTCTTGCTGAATTAGAGGCCTGCCCACTTGCCATATTTTGTTTCCAACATCAGTCATGTCATGAATTTTGTGAGAAGGTTGCTAGCTTTCAGTTTCATCATGAGTTGGCTCATCTATTTTTGCTGCATTTACATGGTGATCAAGCCACTTTAGCTGGTGTCACTTTCACATTAACACTAGAATCCATTTCATTAGCAACCGGCATACCTAACATTGGAGAGCCATGGAACAAGAGGCAGAAAATTGACCGGCAACATTATGAACCATACATCAAACCCGACTTTTTGAGGTAGCTCAAGAGAGTGTTCCCTTTTCAGTAGCTTAAAGATGGATATTCTCCTTTAATGAAACTGATCATGAAGTATTTTAGCTGTGAGGGTCGATTCTCCCATTTAGATGCTTATCATATCAGGGTGCTGATGCATTTTACCTAGGTACGGATGATGAACATTCCTTACTTCATGTGTCAAAATATCGAGAAGATGACCACTCTAGTGCAGCAAAAGACCCCTCAGTAGTAGCTTAATAATATCTACCATTTTTCTTTCATAAAAATTGTGGTTGTCAATCAACTTGGCTTACAGGGCATCACCTGGGATGACTTCATCTCTCGTGAGTTTTTCGGAGCTCCTTAGGGACCTTCAGAGGCTTTGCATGAGACCAGTGGAAGGGGTCTCACTTCTGACATCAACACCACAGGTTCAGGACAAAGGCAAGAGGCCAATGGAGGATGAGGGGCCTTCAGGTGAGCGGTAATTTATTCTTATTGAGGATGATGATACGGACATGGGCCTGCACAGCACAAGTCTCAAAGAAATCATCCAAGAGTAGTAGACAGACATCAAGGCCTTGTCCCTCAACTTGGAGAGGGCTAAGTGGATCATAAAATACTTGGAGCAAAGGAATAAGTAGTTTGAAGATCAACACACAATCATGGAGTTACAAGACATCAGGCAGAACTGCCAAGTTGCCCAAAGAAGGAGGGTGCAGTTTACTTCACTTGAGTAAGAGATCAATGTCGATTAGGAGTCTTGGCTTAAGAAAGTCAATATTCACCTAGAGGGACTATTGGAGAAGGCCAACAAGGAGAAATACTTGTTGAGACACATGGCTTTTCACTATATGGCAAGGAACAAAGTTTGCAAGGCCCGAATCAGGAATTTAAAGTCAAAATTGAAGAAGGCTTCAAAGAGGCAAAAGGAGCATGATCAACTTCGAATTTTAGTTGAGGCTTCCTTGGCCAAACATAGCTCTTAATAGAGAATGCTCAGCCCAAATTTCAAGAAATTTGGGGCATTTTTTGCATTTTGACAAATTTTGGCACAAGAAACAGGAAATTTTGCCCTATGTGCCGCGCCACGTGGCGCTCGCTTTTGCTAGGAGGCTCCAAATCCAAAAAATTCATCATATTTGGATTCAGCATGAAAAATTATGCTTGCTTGTTCATGGCCAAGAAATTTGGGCAGGTTTTAAGTCCTCAAAAAGGTCAAAAACACTCAACAGATGACCTCACTACCCCTATTTTGACACGCAGGAAGCAGCCTTGGGAGATTTCACTTTTGATAGGGAAAATGGAGGCCAGATTGAAAAATTCCACTTGGGTTGGAAAGTAGATAGGCAGGCCTTTCCAGCAAGCCTACGTGGAGCTGATTTGGACATTGGGAAGGCCCCCTAAAGTGGGTTCAAACAGGCATGGTGCATAGAGAATCACGCGCGGCACATAGAGGAAAATTTGCTAGTTTGACCATGTTTTCCTTTGTTTTTCTCCCAGTTTTAGCCAGTTTGACTTTTTCACTTTCTTATTGTTAAATTATGATGTAATTTCATGTACATTTATGGATCATGATGTAAATATTTTTAATTTTCACTTGGTTAGGTAGATTCATCGGTTAAAAGGTTGCTTGAAACTGAATGAATCAGTTCCCTTGTTTCTAGAGGCATGCTGTTTCATTGCCTGATTTCTAGTTCCTAGTTTAGAATCAGTTGGATCAGCTCCTAAACATCTGAGCTCGACCCCTAGAGGCAAGGATGAGCTAATGATTTGTCTATATTAAACATTTTTTCAATCATTGGCATGGTTGGACTCTTGAAAAAGAAAGGAGCTTCATTGTACACTCATATCAGTTTTTGGCTAAGGAATTGAGACGAGGGTTTTCAGTACTCTTTGGGATCCTTGTGGCATTTGTTTTGGTACAATGTTTTATTATGTCTTTTTGAATTCATTCATGTGTTATATGTATCATTTTTCTTTATTTCTTCTCAGCTAAACAAACAAGAGTGTAAGTAGAATACATTGAAAAGTGTAGTGCTCTACTTGAAGTTTGCTTTAGTCTTTTGATGTTTTCCACTGTTTGGAGAGGATCCATGGTTTTTATTGCCCTCTTCAACTCATCCTCTGTCTGAATCCATCCACCTCACTTGATTTAGAGTGCCAAATTGAGTTGTCTACCTTGCCCCATCGAGATCCCTAGAGGACTGTGCCTCATTCCCCGCACCCCAAAATCTTCCTTCTCATCTGAGCCAAAAACTCATCAATTCATTCAATCAAACTCTTGCAAACATATACCTAGCATAAGTTCAGTAAATAAATTAGTCATATCAAGCCTTTAGTGAATATAATTTGCTGAGATAGACCCGAAGAGAGCCCTCTCCTCACCTGGTAGGGCTAGCTACCAAGTTGAGTGTGGTTTGATGTGGACCTAGAATCTTACCCTTTCATCCTGAGGTAAATCTAAGCTCTGACATCTTTCACCCCACTATAGCTCTTCTTCCAAAACAATGTTTTCTACAAAAGGCTCCTGTAGGAATCACAAATAGCCAAAAGTGTCTACAGGAGGCAGTTTGAGGGACAAGAAAAGCTTCATGAGGAACCTGTAATCCCTCTTACCATCTTCAAACCTCCTTGCCATCATTTCCAAGCTTGCATCACACTCCAAGCATCATTATTATTTTTTTTCTTTCCAAGAAAAAACATAGAGAAACAATTTTCAGTTTTGAAAAAAAAATAAAAAATAAAAGGAGGAAAAGGCACCAATAACTTTACTTGAGGCTTACCTACTATCCATCCATAATTAATCTCCACCTCTGGCATCATTCTTGAGCTCCAAGCATAGGGAAATAGCTGAAGTTTCAAATGAAGAAGCAGCTATAGGAGCTCCTATAGGAATTCCTATAGCAATTGATCCCATAGAAGTCTAACACCGACAGGAAGAGATAACACATGTGAACTTTGAAAAGGCACATGCAGCTCAGCTCCAGCAAAAGAAGAACCTACAAAGATGCACAACAACACATCAAAAAGCATGCATGAAGGGAAATGAAGGCATGCAGTAGAGAAAGCTACCACACCTCACAATCGAGGGTAGCAAATACACTTGGATTACAGGTAAGTAGCTAATTCACTCCTATATTTGCATTTGTATAATTAGGAATCATCTGAAGGTAATGAGATGGTTGAAATTGAAGGAGGGAAAAGTGGCCAGTTAACTTGACTACCTTCATTTAGTTGACTCCACTTAACCGAGATATCACCCACACGTACGCACAATCAACTCAAGCAAAAGATGTGAAGGACAGGTAGTGGGAGGAAGAGTTAACTCTGAGACAGACGAAGGGATGATTATGAGGGGGGTCATGATGACCAAGCAGGTGGGGAACAATGATCCTAATCTGGGCAACGTACACCTTGCCAGCTTAGCACTCATAACCAAAAACAGCCATAAAAGGTAATGAGCACTCCTCCCTGCGCATTCTCACCACCTTTTCTTTAGTTTCTCCTCGTAACTCAGCCACACAACAGTATTCTTATGCCCCCATAGCCTCGTATCCACCATCCTCCATCGATTTCCTCCATATTTTTGCTGTCGGCTTTTTCTACAGGAGCACCTACAGGAAATCTAAAGGAGGGACAATGGGCTTCTACATGAGGTGCAGTGAGTCATTTGGAAGGGAGTAAACATGATTTTTGGCATGAATTTTAGCCTGAAGCTGAAGGGTTCATGAATGATCTCTGTTGAATATTGAATGTGAAAGAGTTGGTCCCAAATTGAAAAAATTTGAGTCTTTAAGAGTGTTAGAGTCGGTCTGGTCAGCCCTCCGTCAGAGATCAAAACTCTTTGTGCATTTCAATTTTAGGTGTCCCACTCCATTCACTTAGCTGTATTTCACTAGGGACATTCCATGATCTGACGGAGAAAGTCATGCTAGTCATTTTCCCTCATGTCTGGCCCCTGCTGGTTTAGGTCTTGGTCCATAATCACTGAAATTCATGATATTCAAGGTCTGGTCATATTACAGGACAAAGTCATTTTTTTATGATTGTGTCTAGGAAATCATCAAATTGGTCTTTGAAAAACATGTCCAGAACAAGCCATGCAGGCCAGGGGGTGACCTTATACAACTGTGGTCTAGAAAGCTTCATCATCACCTGAAGAGACATCGACTCTTCTTCAAAACTCTGTTTTGAAGAAAAGTCAAACAAGGTCATTTGTGACAAAATTTTCCAAAAATGCACGAGTTGATTTTTCGGATGCAGTCATGGTTTTTATGGCCAAATGCCCAGTCACACAGTCCCTACAAGGAAATGCCTAAAATCCCATCATGAGAGCCGAAATTTCAGAGAAAAATGAAAATCAGGGTGTTTTAAAGTCAATGAAAAAAGTGCAAAACACAAACATTTGAAAGTGGATTTTCAAGGAAGAAAAAATCAAACGAATTTCTCTCAAGCCTATATATATACTTGTTGTGGCCCAAAGCAAAGCCATTGTGCCATTGAAGACTTGGAGAGACATTACAAAAGGTGGGAGAGTGAACTCGTGAAAGTGTGAATGAGTGAGAGTTGGTTTGGTAGGCGCGGCGCATACACCCAGGAGCGTGGCGCACACAAAGGGCATGGTGGACACGCAACCTGCCCATCGTTCAGCTTTCTCAAGGGCATGATGCACACCCAACGTGCGACGCACTGGGCTTGGCATGCGACGCACACAGCCAGGGGCATACAAATAGTGCAAATCATTCCAAATCTCGATTAGGGCTAGAAAATCAAGAGGTAGGCCCTATTGACACCTATCCTCTCTCACATTTGTCAATGATTTGGTGTGTATAAGATATTTAAATGGAACCCCAAATGCACAAGATTTACCATGAAAAAATCATCAAGAAAAACGAGAAATGGGGCTGCAAAATGTGATGATAAACACCAAGGTTCTGCTCCCCTCCCCTTGTCCCCTCACTCCTCATCATTCCCACCTCCATTCCATCATGTTTCCTAAGTAAACCACCCTAAAACTGCCACTAAAACCATCTCCCCTATTTTTCAAACAAATTTGGGCGAGTTTACAATGCGTGGCGCACACACAAGGTGGCGCGGCACACTCAGGGCACGTGGCACACTGGGAGCAAGGTCACAGTGCAAAATCACCATTAGCACGGTGCACTGGGCAAAGCACACAACGCACAGACTTATAAGCCCAAAAATGTATTAAATTGCCCAAATTTTTTTGTGAATAACCCTCAAGGTTGGAAAGGTAGCCCAACTACCTTCACCATTGGCAGTTAAACTTGAAGAGGAATGTGGGTATGATGACCATGAATCAAATGCAATTTTTTTTTGAAAGTAAAACAAAGAATGACACAAAGAAGGTCAAGAAGCTAGGGTTTTGCTACAGTGACATTATGGCTAAAGTATGCTCCTACCTACCTCTATCAGCTAATTCCCCTATAGCAGTTTCCCCTAATAATCACCCTAGCTCCATTGTAATCATATCCATTCGTTCCCTTTATTCCTATGGCTCAAAATATCAAAACCCTACCCCATCAACACCATACCCAAAAAACACTCCCAAATCCCTGATAAGTTTCTCCTTTTAAACCCCTATTCCCCTTTTCATCATTCCCCTCCTAACACTCCCTGTTTTATTTTCCCCTTGGTGGCAGACTTTCAGAGCATTTATCAGTTTCATTAGATTCAGAGGGTAGCATAAAACTCAGGTTACAAGCAGCAGTAATGGCATCAGAAAATTCATCAGAGTATGAGGAGGGGACCCACAGTGACACATCTTCAGGAGAGAGGGCCCATAGGAGAAATCACCGGAGTGGTAGACATCTTAGAGATGAGCCAAACACCCTCACTGAGCTGCAGGCATGCCCGCTTGCCATGTCTTGTTTCCAACACTTGGCATGTTATGAATTTTGTCAAAGGGTGGTAAATGTCAGAGTCCATCATGAGTTGGCCCACCTTTTTCCACTTCATCTACAGGGAGGTCAATCCATCCTGGCTGGGGTCACTTTCACCTTGACACCAGAAACCATATCAGTGGCAACAGGAATACCGAACATTGGAGAGTAGTGGCATAAGAAAAAGAAGGTGGAGAGGCATCATTATGAGCCTTACATCAAGAACAGCTACTTGAGCCAGCTCACTAGAGTTTTTCCATTCTGATTTTTGAGAGATGAGTATGCCCCACTCATGAGATTGATCATGAAGTATTTCAATTGCGAGGGGAGGTTTTCATGCCTTTATGCATATCACATCAGGTTGCTCATGCACTTCACCTGGGTGCGGATGATGAGCCTCCCACTTTTCATTTGCAACAACATTGAGAAGATGAAAAACTTCACGCAGCGCAAGACCCCTTGACAGCAACTAAACAGTGTCTATCATTTTGCTCTCATCCGGATTTTGGTGGACCATCAGTTAGTATTGCAGGGTATTTCTTGGGAGAACTTCATCTCCTGTGATTTCTTCAGTGCTCCACCGGTGGTATCAGAGGCAGAGCATGAGGTGGGGGTTCCTTCACATCAGTTTGAGCGCCATGAGACTGCCACCATACCAGTATACATCACATGCCAGAAGGGCAGTAGATCGTCGCTCACAGCAGCAAAGTGAGTGTTATCTCCACCCGGGGTGGAAGGGGCCTCGATTTTGACATCAGCACCACAGGAGTAGGGTATGGGAAAGGAGCCAGTGCAGGAGGAGGGGCCATCAGGTGCACAAGAGACCAGTGTCATCCTCATTCTAGATGAAGAGACAGAGGTAGAGAATGCCAAACTTAGGATGACCATTCAGGAGCAGGACACAAAAATCAAAGACTTGATATTCAATTTTGAGAGGTTGAGATGGGTCATCAAGTGTCTGGAGCAGAGAAACAAACAGCTTGAGGACCAACAGATGATCATGGAGCTGCAAAGCATTTGTGAAAATCGACAAGTTGTCTAGCAAAGAGGGATCGAGTGCACTACCTTGGAGCAAGAGATCAACAACAACCGTGAGTCTTGGTTGGATCGGGTCAATCTACACTTGGAGCAGGAGTTGGATAAAGCTAACAGGGAGAAAGACATGCTGAGGTGAATGACTCATCACTACCAAGCCCGAAACATGAGCTACAAAGCAAGAATCAGGAGCCTAAAGGCAAAATTGAGCAAAGCGACAAAAGAGGAAAAGGAGGCAAGGGAGGAAAAGGAGCAAGATCGGCTTTGAATCTTGGTTGAGGCTTCCTTGGCACACCATAACACTTCATAGGGAACCTCCAGCCTAAATTTCAAAAACTTTGGGCAAATTTTGGTCACAGGCAAATTTTTTGGACACAAAATAGAAAATTCCTCCCCGCTAAAATTCTAGGGCTCTAATCGAGGAACATCTTACATATTTGGATTCAGCATCAAAAAATATGATTACTGGTGTCTAGGCAAGAAACTTTGACAAGATCTGGGCCTCCTAAAGGTAAAAAAAAACATCCAAAAATGGCCTCTCTGCCACTTTTTTGGCACACAGAAAGCAGTCTTGGGAGAATGAATATTGGGAGGGGCAATGAGCACCAAATTTGGAAATTCTAGTGGGGTTAGAAAGAAGACAGGACAGGCTTTCCAACAGGCCCACTTGGGCACATTTTGGACACCTGCAAGTGCCCCAAAACAGCCTCCAAAGTGGCGCGACGCACATAAAAATTGGCGCGACGCACAAAAGGAAAACCACCAATTTGCTCCCGTTTCGCGAAATTTCGGATCGCGACTTCTCCAAGTGGGCTCGGTCATCTACACTTCAATTTTTTGTCACCAAAGGTGGAATTTAAAGAGTTTTCTCTCCAGATGGGATCTATCCAAGTGGCAAAGGAATGCAAAGGGTCACCCCAGCCAAATGTCATGCTTGAGAGCGTTGCACCTATAGCTGATGGTTGGCTCTCCATCGCCAGTTCGAAATGATTTGAGTACTTCCCAACCCCTGGGTGTTCTATCTCTTCCTCACACATTCTATATATTGTATGCAAGTTATTTGCAAAGGGTTGGCTGGCTTGTAACTTCTGGGAGACTGTGGGAAAGAAACTTTGTTTTTGCACTTTGTATTTCTGACAAAGAATTAATGAAAGGCAGCAACTCTGTTTCATGAGATTCTTGAGGTTCTGAGTGTAGCAAATGTGTTCTTATGTTCCATATGTATCTTGTTATGTTTCATAATTCATTTCATGTTTCATTTCAGTGAAATTTTCTAAGTGAGATTAGGTAGAATTCAATTTATATTGCTTTGCCTGTGGGAAAATTTCATGTGTAGTGTTATTCTTCTATTGAAAAGGATTCATGCGGTGATGCCCTTTTCACTTTCTTCATCAATCTTTCCATTCCATGTTACCTTAAACCAAAATTGCTGCTCTTTACGCCTACCTTGCCTCACGGAATAATCTGTGCCTTCATATTCAATTCCATGTTCTTTGCTGAGTGCCCAGTCCCATATACATCCCAGAAGCACAGTCATTCATAAAAATCACTTCTTGTATTCATATTCGCTTACTAGCCTAAGATAAATAGTTCACTGTAAGTCATCTCAGGCCATTTCATTTATCTATTCACTGAATGTGACTCGGAGAGAGCCCTCTCTTGTTGTGGTAGGGCTAGCTACCAGACAGAGCATTGTTTTGTCGTTACCCTAAATTTTTCGTTCTTTCAGCCTGAGGCGGATTTAGGTGGTAACAAAGAGGATAGAAATAAATATAAAAAAAATGTTTCTTTAAAAAAAAAAAACCACATTCCCCTCTTTTTTTCTATTTCACTCAAAATTCTTTGTCTCCACCTCCATATCTAGTTTCTCAAAACAAGTACAAGTAATATAATAGGGGGTTTCTGAGAAAAGATCCCACTAACTCCAATAGACTCAATGCACATCCTCAAGTGGTGGAAATATTTACAAGGGCAAATTGGATGAATTTATTTGAGAACTTCAGAGGATTTGATGATGAAACTGCCCATAAATTTGCTCTCTCTCTAGAAACTCACACAAGAAATCATGGTACTGTAGCCATTAGAGATCTCTCCATTGAAATAACCCTTGAATTCATTAGTAGGGTCATTACCCTTCCTCTCGGGGTGCCTTGGAGTAAATATGAGAAAATAATTAGCCATGCTGCCAAGGGGAAATTTTTCCAAGATAATGAAACCCCTGTTCAAGAAAAAAATGGAATTAGGAGGGCTAGTTTACGGTATCCCTGGGATGAAGTTAGCTACAAAGTGATCAAATACATTTCTTGTGAGGGGATGTACAATATTGTTTATGGATATCATTTCAGAATCCTCCAAGAATTGAGATATGCCATGGACACCCTAGCACATCAAAATCTCAGTATCGCTTAATTTCTCCTTCAGTCCCTCATTGACTCCAGCACCAAGGTACAAGAAGGAAATTCACAGAATCTATCTCACCATGACCTAATCAATATCTTGGTAGATGAAGCCCTCCATACACTTACAATCCCTATAGCATGGGAATTTTTCAGAAATATGACAGCTGAGGATGACATCAAGGTGTTAACCTATGATGTTAGTCTTTCTATCAGTGAGGAGGGAGAAAAGCAAGGAGGAGAAGATGAAGCCAGTGGTGACATAGTAGGGCAAGATAGGAAGGAGAAAATAAAAGAAATAGAGGAAGGGAGAGTTGAAGAGACAAAACAGAAGTGGAAAAAGAGACAGAGTAGGAGGAGGAAAAAGAGACAGAAAAGAGATAAAAGGAGGTAGAGAGGGCAGAGCAAAGAGAAGACTCCCCTAAAACATTGGAAAGAGAAGCAACATCTACCCTCACTGCCCTCAGTACACTAGGCAAGCAGAAGCAAAAGAGGAAAAGCTAAATCTCCATGTATTTCAGGGAAAGGAAGAGTACTAGAATTAAAATAGGCAAACCTCAGCCCTCATCAAAAAATCCCATTAAGATTGAAGATTCACCATCTGCTAAGGTGAAAGAATCTCATTCCAAGACACCCATAACCTATGAAAGGATGACTACAAGATCTTTTACATGGAAGGGAAAGGAAATTCTACAGGACCCTAAAAGAGTACTACAGGAGACACTGTCCAAACTACAAGACACACAAAAACTTGAGGAAAAGATAGGAGGACAGCTCGAGGGGAAAGAGGAAGCACAAGAGCTACAAGATCCTGACCCCTTGCTTAGTATTGACTCCTATTATAGACTACATGAGGGAGGCAAGATAATCCCACAAAAATTTGCAATTCCACTATTTTTGGAATTGGAAAAAGAGAGAGTGAGAACACATAGGTGGATACAGATAGCCAAGTCCAAAGGAGTTGAGGATATCAGCCACATGGAAGACAAACTCAGTGAAATGGACAGGGAATTGAGTGCTCCTAGAGACAAAGAAGCCATTACAAGAAGCCACCTTGAGAATGAGAATAAATTACTAAGGAGGCAGCTGTAGGAGAAAGAGACTCATTTGGCAGACATGGCTAGCTTATCCATAGAAGCATTACAATGTAGAACACCAACCAAATATTATGGCCTCTATCTGAAGGATCAATGGATTAAATTCCAAATAAAACCTTTGGCACAAAGAGGCATAATGCCTTTTAAAGACTACAGGAAATTCATGGATTTGTGTGACCAAAGCACCTCCAAAGGCAAAGCAAAGATGGTAGAGTTCTATCTACACAACATGGCCCTCACAGACCTGAATGTGTGGGACCCCAATGCTAAGCTAAGGGATCTGCAATTAATGGGCATGGTGTCATGGATGAACCATGAAGAATTGAGGGTAGAAGAAATGAAAAGATTGTTAATAAAAAAGTAGAATGAACCATTTATGATAAGAGGTGAGCCATCAGATCCTATGGCACTCATCAGCACACACAACCTGCTTGCCAATGACCCTTAGATTGCCCCTAAATATCTAGCCAATCAGGAACAAGCCATTGCACACTTTGAAGATATGCTTAGGCTACTTGGGGATGACTGTGTGCATGCATGCATGAGAAGATGGAACACCCTACCCCATAGCTTGTACATTAGAGAATATCATTCCCCCATGACACTGAAGGAGGAATTGAAAAGAGTGTCAATGTACAAGCACTCCATGCAAAGGCTGAAGGTCAACTGGGTTGGCCTCAAACTGAGACCTCCACTGGTATTGGGCATGCTAGAAGCTAGAAGTGAAGAAGAAGAGAAGGAGCATTGGAAGGACATACACAGTAAGGAAGGATTTTATGGAGAACATGAGCAGACCACATCAGAAGCCTGGAATGTTAGGGAGGCCACCACGACCATGGAAGACCAAGAGATTGACTAGGTTGCTTAGAGGATGAGCAACACCTTCAATAGGGGGCTGATGATGAGCCTCATAAATGGGTAATTATATGGGCTCATTTTACCTCCCAACCTAGTCAAATCAACCATTCTCTTAGCTTGTTGTATGATTTTTTGATTATATTTATGCTTATACGGTGAGTTGAGTTAGTTATTATGCCATGTGGTCTAACATGTATTTAATGTAGATTATTGATGGATTTCGAGGTCAAAGTCAAGGATCTAGTGGTCAAACTACAACAATAACTCAAAGCAGACAGAGGAGAGGACTTATAGGAGGGAATCCCCCTCATATATTTCTCCTCACTTCAAATTCATCTTCATTCAGCTCTGAGTACAAGCAACCGAATCATGCACTAGAAGGTAGCCGAGCAAGTGGAAGATGATTGATAGTTATCTCGAGTTTTGGGAGCCAAGCCTCCCTGATTTTAAGGAATCTATTAGTAGCTTCAGATGTATAAGTAGAGAGGCCTAGGGCCTCACTAGGGTTGACTTTATTTTGCTTGTGTAAATTGTGCTCAAATTTTGAGCTTACTATTTTATGACAGTTTTATGTAATCTTACTATTTCTTAATAAAGAAGATGGAATCCTTTTTGAGCTAGCACTAAGTTACCTCAGAGGGCTGAAGATATTGGGTTAGGGCCCAAGCTAGGAATCCAAGCTTCTCTTTACTTGTATTTGTATGCTTTACTTTAGTTTTTAGATTAGTTTGCTATTAGATGTATTTCTCTTATGGTTAAGAATAGGTTGCTTTTGATGATTTAGTAGCTTTCTTCCATTTGTTCTTATTGTAGCAGGTTAAGTAGTAATTAGAGAATATTCAAGAGGCTAGAAATAGTGCCTTGGACTCTCTTCCTCCCTTTGGGACCATCATTTGAGGCAAAGACTCTCTTGCTGCCCCAAAAACACAAATTTTCCTCATTCCTAGGGCTTCTAGTGTTTGCAGCTCTCTAGTAGGTTGATAGTCCAGTTTTGCTTTACTTTAGATCTTATTTATCATGTTCACTTCTGAATTTGCAATAGTCCTTTTGCATTCTTTCCTTTCTTTACATAATTTCCTATTATTTCCTTCTATACATCATAGTTTAGGCCATTTTAATGCAAAACTTTGTTTTTCCTAGGATGCACTCATTTCATTGGTTGCTTGAATTTTTTGGTTGACTGTCAGTCTCCATGTAGTAGATCTCTTCTAGCAGTAGGCCGACATGCCAGCAATCACACCCTCCATCTGATCCATGCTATAGGTCTCCCAAACCTCACCTCAATTCAGCCCTAGTTTCCTTCATTTTTCATAGAACTTCTTCCTCTCTCCTTGAGAAAATCCAATCATCTTCCTCTCTCCTGTTGATTCATGGTAGACCTCAAGCACCCAAACACCTCATTCCAACCTTCATCCACCTTTCCACCCACTCTCACACCCTCAAATCAACAAAAATTTCTCTCGTCCTCCTCCTGTAGGCCTCCTATAGTTTCTCTATTTTCCTTGTGTAGTTTTCCTGTGTCTTCCTGTAGTTTTTCCTGTAGGTTTTCTTTTGAAGTCCGAGTGTGGAGAAAGCCTCCAAAACGGAGCCTAAGACCTCCTAAGAACCATCCACACCATCCTACATCCTCCCAAGCTCCAAAACGGCCCTCTAACACCCCTTGTTCGCTGCCACACTCACACACAATAAAGTAGATGCATGTTAAATTCACATAAAAACACATAAAAATCCAAAAATATGTTTTTTTCTTATTTACTTCCAGAAATTACATGGTTAGATATTTTTTACTTCCTTGAGTAGGTAATGGCATTTATTTCATGGTTTTCATAGTGTTTTTGGAAAAATTAGAATTAGCTTGTTAATTAGGCTTTACTAGGTTTTGCTTTACATTCCAGTATTTCTCCCTTCTGCAGTTAGAATAGCATTTGTAGAGTAATATTTCTTTCCTTTCATCACACATAGAGCTTCTTCTAAAATCTATAGAAGTTGGCTTGAACTCCTACAGATCTTGCGCCAATTGACCAAGTGACAACCTGTAGTGAGAACTTGTACTTGTGCATATAGCACTGACACTTCCAAGTTTGTTTCGAATTACCGAGTTGATAAAAGTAAAGTTAGCAGCCTAGGAGTTGCAACATTCTTGTTACAATACTAGCACTCACTAGTGGGTTAATAAAGATACTTGTTGAGTATCAGGAAAGGAACAAAGGGATACTTTGGAATGATTTTTCGGCCAACATGAATTTGAAGAAAAAATAAGAGGGAATGAGGAAAGGATTGAGCAATTACATGTCACAAAAAGTATCATGAATTCTCCTTTATATCGTAGGACAATATTGAAAAAGAAGGAAGATGGTGTTATGATTTAGAAAGATAAATAATTTTCAACCATAAGTAGGAGATCAAGAAGAAAATCCCAAGAAGAACTAAACAACCAAGGGAAAGATCAAGAAATTGAGATTATTGAAACTGAGCCTCCATAAACATTAAAAAAATGATGAGATCATATAGAGATTGGAGGAGGAAGTTCGGGAAGAACCCATAGAAAAATGCTCTTATTTGGAGGATTCTTTGGTAGGAGCCACCTCATATCATTGATATGCCAAAGGGGCAAGGGAAGAACCCATAAAAATGCACAATGAGGAATATCTTAAGAAAATAGCGGAGTTGACAAGTGAGTTGGAGGACAACAAAACCATGGAAAGACACTTAAAGAGGGATAATGAAATGTACAAAGGAAATAACAAAAAAATAGTCAAATAAAACAAGAAATTGAACAAGCAAATCAAAAAGCTTGAAACTTAGAATATGCTCATTTCCAAACAAGCCTACAGATGGCTAAAGGAGAAGAAGTTATGGCAATATAAATATGAAAAACAAAAATCAAAAACTGCCATCTACAAAGTAGAGGAACATGAGGGCATTGATATTCTACTTCAAGTTGCACATGAAGGGGCTACAGGTTCAGGTACAGCAGAGGCGTCATCGTTGAAAAGGTCCAAATGGAGGAAGCAAGCATGAGGACATGCTTCAACATGAGCAAGGGGGAGATGTTCACCCTCAATTTTGGTCATTTTTTCCTATCCTAAACCCATTCATTTACCACCATATTCCATTGTGTTTCACTTACATATGTTTTATTTTATCCTTATTTTTCATATTCAGGTAACTAAATTAGGTTTTTCAATTCTTAGGAATTTATGTAAAAATTGGGTTTTAAGAGTAAATTTGGAGTGGATTAAAAATTCTCGTAATAGCTCTATTAAAGTCATATGTGCACCACACATAGGCGAGAGCTAAGCACATATTTGGAAATCTTGGGAAAAATAGATGGAGGAACACCTATTGGTTCAATCAAACTGAGCAAACATAGGGCAGGTCAACGGTAGTCAAACTTGACCTACCATTCAAAAATCCCTATTAAAAAGGGGTAGAATATTATTTTGTGGGATTTTTCCTAATTTGCGAACCAAACATAATGAGTTCAACCTAGATGGTTGATTATGATAGATAAGACTGTTAGAGGCATTATAGAAACGTTTTTTTGATGATATTCTTATTTAAACTGAGTTTATGAACCATTCATATATGTAATTTGTTCAAACTATTGGAAACCTTTTGATAATTTGGAGAATACATTCTACTCCTCTAGTTTTTGTTCATGATGTGAATATTTTCATAAGATAGTTGTAGCTAAGAGTTCCTTAGGTGTACAAGGCAAGGTTGGAGGCCCCCCATACCAAGCTAAGTACACTTTGATTAAATTATCATAATTTGAATTTTAGTATTTCTTGTTTAAGACTTATGATTATGTTATTTAGATGTGTGATGCTTTTTGTGTGATTTTTGGATGATGTTAGTTTAAAGTAAAATTTTCATATGAAATGACAAATAATAATTAAAGTTAAATTCTCTTTCTATAAGTTATGAATCATAACTAAAATCATCTATTTTGAATTTCCTATATTATTTCTTGAATTATAGGTTTTTTTTTAACGCAAGGGTAATGTTGTTGGAGGAGAACTATGAGGAAGGACAACCAAGACCTGCTAGGTTAGGAGCCTCTTCTCTTGCTTGATGGATCTCGAACCAAAAACTTTTTAGTATTTTAAAACTTAGAATATATTTCTAATATGCACTTATTTTAATCTTGTAGTCTTGCCTTCCTAATTTTACTTCATGAGAAATCCATATACTTTGGACATGCTTCTAAGTCTACAAACTTAGATTGACAAGTAAAACACATGTGTTAGTTTCCTTTGTAAATTGACCTTAGAATGGCCTCTCATTGAGGTCTTCTTCTTCACCATGCTTGGAGTGAAGATCAACAATTTTCTCACATGAAGAAATATCTTCAATATTTTGAGCATCTTTCCTTTTAGATTCCTTCTCCTTTTTATTTCTTTTATTATTATCACAGGCGGCTATATGTTCTCGTTCACTACTTGAGAAGCAAGTTTCTTCGACCTCCTCTTGAGTTGTGTAGATTTCTCCTCCATATAGACCTTGCAATCTATCAAACATTTCCTTTTCTAACTCATGATTCCTCACTTTATCAGCATTTGGCTTAGACAACCCTTTCATGATGATTTCCTTGGCTTCTGTATTGAACTCATTCCTCTCACCATATATCACAAATAACCAAATGTGTTCATTCATTACCATCAAGTAGGCTTCCATTCTTGTTTTCTAGAGCTCATAGTATTATCAATTTAAAAATGGAACTCACTCTATGTTTATCGAAACTTGATTATCTATTGTTTCCCTTTAATCTAACTTCTATCGATTAAGCCATTCCTCAAGGATATTTTCTCTAATATGAATTGTTGGAAATAATGTTAATACTAACAAAGAGGGTGAATTGGTATTAACACTAATTTTAACTTTTATGCCAGTTTATATTTATTCATTCAATATTGGCATCAAATATATTAAATAAACCATTAAAAACCATAACAAAAACCATATCAACCAATACAAGCATACACATAATGAGAAAAAAACACATGAGATAGGAGGATTTAACATGGAAACCCTTTCTAGAAAAAAGCCACCAAATCTTGTTGTTGTTATTGATGTAAAAAATAAGAGAACCTACTCTATTAGATCAATATGTTTGTGAGCCACCACTCACAAGAAGCACCAATTCCCTTTGATTGTTTGCTACCACCCACTAGAAGGGTGCACAAACTCCCCCCTTTTGCAGTTAGTTGATTAACCTACTAGAAGCACCATATGAAGGACCAAATTTCCTCTCCTTGGATTTATGAAAGCATCAAATTGGACGAGTAACCACCACCCAAGCCTTCTCAGACACCCACTGGAGATCAAAGCACCAACTTCTTGCATGCATACACCAACACACACTCAAATAGGAACTAATTTTCTCTATAGATGGAAATGGCTCTACCTAATATCAACTCTATTTTCCTCAGCATCCCTTCTGCTGCTCATCCCACACTACACTCTTTCCTCTGCTCAATCTACAACAACTTGTTTTTATCACCCCTTCACTCTCAGCAACCTACATTCAAAACTTGACCCCTTCTTTTCTAGAGGTCTTGGCTGCTCACACAATAATACTAGCTCTCTTAGCCTCTGACACATCAACACATGCTCTCCCGACCTTAGAAAATAGCTATGCAACACTTTGGGACTTTTGCCTCTTCATAGGCACTATGTTCCTCTCTCTACATCATCGGCTCATTCAACCTCTCCTCAACAATGTGCTCATGCACAAAGATCTCCATAAAACTCACTAGAAATAATGTTTCTTCCCGCTAGTTTCTCAACTGCAATCCTAGGTTTTGTTTCACTAAAACATAGTGTGAGATGTTGTCTCTGTTAGCTATCACTTTGTCACTCACACTTCCCAAGTGTACTCTTACACTTGGGAATTCTTCCTGTTGTTTCATTTAACACATTTATACTATGATCCTATTAAACACGGAGCATGGGTTTATGAGAATTTTCTCCTCATTTAATCCCTTGTAGTGTGCACACAATATCAAGGATGGCCTGTCTCATTTCATGACAAAATTCATTATTTCATCTTGCGCAACCGTGGTCATATTTGTTCATCAAGCAAGGAGTTTCTACAATTTCCATTACTCTTGTGACATCAACCTTTCCATGCACATTTACATAGTTTTCGACTCATTCATCCTTCATTCTCCTCTATATTGTATTTTCAAGGCTCCACATATCATCACTTTGTTAAGGTGATGTTAAGAAATTGCTAGATTTTGATTGGCCTTTAATCACTTTTGCTTCAACCCTTATTGTTTTACACCATAAGATATCGTTCTATGACCAATAGATTCATACACCTCTTATTTCAATTTTAGGGCTCCACATATCATAACTTTATTAAGGTGATTTTACGAAATTGCAAGATTTTTATTTTCTTTTAGACCCTTTTTCTTCACCCCTCATTGTTTTACACCATAGGATGAGGTGTTGTGACCTACAACATAGCACTTAGGTGAAAATCCCTTCAGGATCTTTCTCACGGGATATCTTGTTTTGTTCTTGTTCATGCCCTTGGTTATTTGGGCTCGACAACCAAACACCAATCAACATAATAACTCCCTGGTCTTAAGACTTTTCTCAAAATTCAATTATGATGAAGTTACGAAATCCTGACCTTTGATATGATCACATGGCATCTCCATAACACTTAGGCGTTAAGCCTTTCACTACAACCTTGGTTCTTTGGGCTCCATGACCAAGCACCAATCAACATTTGAGCTCCCTAGTATTTGGACTTTAGTCAAAATTCAATTATGGCAAAGTTACAAAATAACGACCTCTGAAGTACCAATGTGTAGTCTCCATAACACTTAGGTGTTATCCCTACTCTACACCCTTGGTTCTTTTGTCCCATGACCCAATTCCAACCAAATCGGAGCTCTGTTCATCAAGACTTTATCAAAATGAAATCACAATGGAGATACAAAATCTTTGACCTCCAATATGCTTCGAGGATGACATCATGCTCTCGTCATCAACCACACATGGCATCTCCATAGTGGTGACATGTGTCACCAAGATTTTACCCATTAGGTCAATAAATTGTTGAATCTCACTCCCACGTGTCATCCGTACAACCATGTCATGTTGATATCATCTCCCACCATTAACTCCTGAGGGCCAGTCAACTACTACCATGTGTTGAAATGTGGCAATAAGAATATTCCAATTTTAATTTGTCCTTGAATTAAAATCAAATTTAGTCATACCAGCTACTTGGAAATAATCAATTAATTCATTATGGATTAATTAGTTGGGGAAATTCATGTTAGGAGTTTTCTGAAGTCATGCAACATTTATCCCTTAAATTAAGGAGATAAGGTTGAGTTATATTTGAGTTGTAATTAGTTAAATTAGTTTACTAAGTTAAGTCTAGTTGAATTAGTTCCAAACTATTTGAGGAACTAATTGTGAGTTATCAGGTAGTTGATGCATGCATGCACTCAACTAGTGTACTCCAGATAATTGAAGATTCTCTCATCAATAACTCATGCATGTCTATTCTAAGAAAGACCCAATTGAGATTAAAGTCAAGGACAATGTACTATTAGTTGCATGTGTTTTCTTATAAAGAAAACTCATGCATGCAGAAAGGTATCATTCCTTGAGGATTGTGTAGTTCTGATAGTGTGTGAGAGTAGTGTTCCACTTGGTGATGTGAGAATCATCCACTAGGAACAACGCAAGGAAATAGGAGCTTGGAGGGCAGAGAGGAAGGCTTGTGAGAAGCCACGTTTTCCTATGAACATATATGAGAATTGTAGTAAGAGCTGGCTAGCTATGAGAGCTAAGGATTTGTATAATTTCTATGTATTTGCACCTTGTATGGTAATACAAATAGTGGGGTTTCTAGCTGAGACTTTCCTTGAAGTATTGTCATGTCTATTGTGAATTGATTCTTCTTATTCTAGTTAGATGTGTTCAGCTCGATCTCTCTCGATCTTTTAAGCTTCTACAAATTGATAGTAGAAGTAGGTTATACTATTCTTCTTTGATTTATATTGCATTATCGAGATAACCTACAGGTAGCAGATCTACATAGTTGGATTTGTAGACAAAATTTCTAAATGGAATCAGAGCTGGAGTTGCAGAATTTCTACATGGTATCGAAGGCAAGTTTATCAGAGTTGTGAAGAGCATACGAAGAAGAGAATTCAAAGTTTTAAGTTTGGGGTTGTAGGTGAAAATTGAATTCATATCATATTTCAGGTTGGCCAATGGCGTCCTATGTCTTAAAACTCGAGTATGCATTGCAAGGTAGCTCGAGTTATATAGCATGGAAAGATAGAATGGAGGTTGTATTAGAAGACAATCGCTTGAAGCATTTCATTGACAAAGAAATCCCAAAGCCAGCTTCAACTCATGCACAAGAGCTGGTTGAGTGGAGGAAGTGTTGCACAAAAATTGTTACCTTGAAATTCTGCAATCTATATGAGTCTATCACGACTCATACTTTCCTCCTTTGCAAGTATTAAACCTCATTTTTTCATATCAAGCCTTGAAAATAAGAGAAAGCCCTTAAAAATATCTAAAACTCTGGTTCCGCACTTTCTCTTAGCATTACCTGTGGTCCTGCACCTATTGGTCATGTCCGCTGCGAACCTAACCACTCTGTCTCTGTGTTATGGGTGTGGGCCCCTGTAAAAGTTAAAAAGGCGCAAGCACATTCTTAAAAACTCATTTTGAGTCATTTCTGGAAGCTTCTAGAGGGAATCTTGAGGTGGCAAGTTCGCTTCTTAAAGATTCATGCATCCCATACCTTAAGGAGCTAACCCCTTAGTGTAAGGAGCTCATCCCTTTGAAGGAGGACACAATCCCTTCATAGGTGGACCTGGAACATCCTTCCTTTGCACTATAAAATGAAGCATTGGGCTGGCTACTGAGAAGGTAGAAAGCTAAATATTTTTTAGGTGAAATGCTATTGGAACTTAGTCTTCCTAATTGAGCTTTTGAGAGGAGAGACTACATACCTTTTTGATCTCATTTGGAAGAGAGTGAGGCTTGTCAAAGTAGAGGAGATTTCTCTTTGGACCCTGGGAAGAGCTTGTACAACATCAAGGTACCAAAGGTTGTAAAGTTCTTCTATTTCAATGTTAATACAATCAAGTTTATTTTTCCCAATAAGCTGTGTTTTATGGTTTATTTTATGGATTCCTTGATCACCATGATGAACATGATTTATTATATTAGCTATGTAGATGTTATTTGATGTGTGCTTGTTTGTGATTGCAGGTTCTTAAAAGGAACTCTTTCGGACGGTTGAAGCATGGCTGCCACAAACTAGCGTTGGACTTAAGGTAGGGTCTAAACACCTCTTTAGTTTTTATTAATGAATCGCAATATGTTTAGAGAAAGGTAGATTTGCTTGTCTTGCTTGTTGATAGATATATGTTGATACTAGGGAGATTGGCCTTGTCTGCAAGATTGATTTATCCAACCAACAAATTGGCGACTCCACTGGGGAACTGAATTTGGTTTTTTTATTTTCCTTTGTCTTTGACTTGAGAAACTTGTTCTTGTTTCTAGTTTTTTCCTGATGTGTGTGGTATTGGAGAGTTTTTAGCTTCTAGATTGTTTTTTTTTTTTAAATTTTTAAGAGGACCGCACGTTCTATTTAAAATACAGTGCGGACATCTCCGCACTGTTCCTTTAATGCACAGAGCAGTACTGCATTTAGTTATACTGGAAGCCTGCGGACCCCGTCAAAATTTTTGAAAAACCTAAAATGTTTTCATCCAGTTAAGTTTAGGTTTTATTTATGACTTTTAGTCTCTACCTAGATCTTCATGTGTCCTTTCAAAAGTCTCTTGTGAGTAAGTTCCATTGGTGTTTTTGTTTTAGATGATTTTCTAGAAGTTTTGCATGCATAGATTGGTTTTCACTCGGTCTTTGTAGTGACTAAAATATTAGAAGCCTAAGAAACCTTAGATCACCCTAGTGTCTTTGTGTCTTTTTGATGAGTCTTGCTGGTTTGTGAAATCTACCCTTGGTGAGAGATAGATTTCGTTTATCTTTGCAAGTATTTGAATGAACTTGGTCACAAGTTGTGAATTTCATTTTTATAAAAGAAAATATAGTTGGGTTTTTTTTGATTGATTTGTTATTCTAAACGAATTAATCCTTAGTTTACTGAAACTAAGTAAAACTTCCTCAAAATGTTTGAAGCTTTTGTTTCAATCAGGTTTTTAGAAGTTTTTAGATCTCAAGATTAGTTTTTCATAGTTTTGAGTGTTGAAAAAGAAAAGGGATTTTTTGTGGGCATAATTAGAAGTCTCGTTCAAAGAATTGCATTCTCAACTCTTTCTTTTAGCTAGAAATTTATTGAAGGAAAAACGAATTGTTTATCATTTTAGATGCATTTTTTAGTGTTTTTGGAGTCAAGTCTTCACACCATCAAAGTTTCATCTCCATACCTTTTGACTTAAGAAACAACCCATAAAAATAACACTTAATTAAAATTGATCTAGAAATCTTTTTATTTCTAAGGCTCTTATCACCAATGTAGCTTAGGCTAGTATCTTGTAGTAGGGAGTAATTAAATCTCCAAGATAGTTAAAAAAAAAATACCTATATCTTGTGGTAGGAAATAAATCCAATTGTAATTGATATAATCTGGGAAGTTCCTCTTAAAGGAGTCAATCATGAGATCATGTCCGAACCTTTGAGACAATAAAGTCTATCTCATTGGGAAAGATAGAAGAATTGCGTGTATTAAAAACAGTAAGCTTCGGATTAACCATTTTCAAGGAGCCTGGGGTCACTTGTTGGTAAACCTCGAATTGATCATGTTGAGGAGCCTTCAAGGGGATTGAGCTTTGTTACTCTACCCTTGCATGTAGATCGGATAGTAGACTGTTGCCCCAGTTGTATTTGTTACTGTTCGTAACCTTAGTGACCATAATCTTAAGATTCTTTCCTAAGGTGACAGTGAAGGACAGGTCTCACTGTACCTGGAGAAGACGTCAACTAGACTCACTTGGAATCTCGAGGGGTTCTCTTCACTCGAGACAGTTTTGTGAAGAAACTTGTGCCAGTCTATTTCATTAAGCAGGTTTTCGGGGTAACTGTTCCAACCGCCATTTCTGTATTGAATTCTGCAATGTTGGATTTCATCACCAACTAGTGTTTTTGGTACGGAAATTTACTGTTTATGTGTGGTTTGGACTCTTATATTTTTTAGGTGTGTGATTGAGTTGTTTGGTTCTTTAGAGTCTCTAGGTGTTTTTATTGAGATTTTCTATGTTTGCGTGTGAAGTAATTAAATATTTAATCGTGGCTAAATTACCAAGACAATCCCGTAGACTTCAGGGGAAACCTCCCGAGTATACACCAAGTTAGCTTGAAGGGCTACGAGCTCTTCTATCACCTAGTGACAGTAGAGTTGGGTCACTAGAAGCCAGAGAATCATCTTTAATTATTCATCATGATTATCAAGTTCAAGCAACAGAGTATATTTCTGAACCAATTTCATTTTCCGAAGTTATTGGTAGTATTTCACCTACTAGTGAATTAATTTTTGAACCTGAAATCGAACCTGCTGCTACTCGATCTTCAAGATTTGCTTTTCCAACTTCTAGTGGTCCTGATTCACCTAGGGTAGGAAGTGTCATTAACCAAAATCTTACTTCTGGACTCATTTCTATTGAAAAACTTGTTAGTCCAGACGAAGATACAACTCTCCTTGAAAATCAACAAGCTTTAGAACTTAGGGAGCATGAATCAATCTTCTACAGTCCTTTTAGAAGTGAAGCTTGGTATGTATTATTGACGAACTTTTTAGAAAACCCGAGTCTTGCTTTTTGACCACCTTTGATTCCTTTTCATCCTACAACTAGAGGTTATTATGCTCCTTTGAACATGTCTAAACAGTCATCTATGTTTTCCCAAACACCGGAAACATTTTTATATGGCAGTCCTTCTGTTCCTTCTAGGTATCAGTCACTCACTGGTACTTTTTTAGGAGCATCTCCTCAACCAATTGAATGTGAGATATCAACTGGTAATAATGGAACTCCATTGTTGAGTGTAGAAGAAATTCTTATGATGTTTGGTACTATTCCAAATTTGCAACTTCAAGGTAGTCAGTTACCGCCTGGAGGGCAACCTTAAAGTAGTCAATTATCACCTAGAGGGCAACCTCAAGGTAGTCAGTTACTGCCTAGGGGGCAACCTCAAGGTGCTCAATTACCACTTGGGGGGCAACCTCAAGGTAGTCAGATACCGCTTAGGGGGCAACCTCAAGGATAGTACATACGACAAGGTCAATCCCAGACTCAGTACATACCTCAAGGTCAACCCCAATATCAATATATACCTCAAGGTCAACCCCAGTTTCAGTACGTGACTCAAGTTTATCAACCTCAAGGTCAGTACCCAACTGAAGGTTTCCAACCGCCTTCTGGTCAACCATTTATGCAAGGAGCTGGAAATGTACCTCTTAATTATCACCCCTAAACTCAACCTAATTATGGTCCTCAATATGCTCAACCTTTTATGGGTCCATACCCCAGAATGAACATGGTGTGGGATCCATCTCAAACTCAATAGATTTTGCAACCTAATGTGCAGTTATCAAGTCAACCTAGACAACCTTTGGTTTCTGGTCCAACCCAACAACCTGTTCAGCCTACTATTCAAACTTCTACACCTGGTGTAGTTCATCAGCCTGGGCCTACTTCACCTCGAACTCCACCTCAAACTACTGTAGCAGCTACTGTAGCTTCTGTTCAATCTACCCCACCTACTTCTGGAGTATCGACAGCTCTGGTTTTTACTATTCCTGCATCAACTCCTCAGACCTCTTTACCACAATCAGGACCTACAGTTCAGTCTTTAGTTTAGATGCCTGTAGGAAAACTTGGCCCAAGTATAGTTGTCACAAGTCAACCGCAATTTACTTATCAACCGTACCAGGGACAGTACCAATTCAGTGCTACTATGCAAAACCCAGTTTATCAGTATCAACCATACCATGGATATACTTATCAACAACCTCAACAACCCCAGTTTGGTTTGGTTAATCCTGGTTTTCCGGAGGATATAATATTCCTAATGCAAATCCAATTCCAGGTTATCTTGGATATCCTCCTCCTCGGGCTCGTCTTGTTACCCAAGGTTTTCGAGACCCTAACTGTCAGTTACCTTTTATTGAAACCTTGGATTTACCTAATTTGTCATGCCTCACGAATGATCCAATTTACTATCTTCTGTATTGGCCGCCAATGCCTAATAAGTTGCCCATTGATATTCCAAAGTTTGAGGGTAAGTCAGGAGAAGATCCGTCAAATCATGTGATGAATTATCACCTCTCGTGTGCATCTAATTCCATTGTCAGTGATTCAATTCACTTACGTCTTTTTCAAGGCACTCTAATTTGTCTTGCTGCCAAGTGGTACATTGAGTTACCACGAGGCTCTTTTTATAATTTTAGTCAGATAACCACCTCTTTCTTAACTCATTTTCAGTTTCCTATCAGATACGACAATGGCATGGAATTATTAACTTCATTAAAATAGTCAATGTCCACATATCTTTCAGATCATATTCATGAATGGCGACGTAGACGACGTTTAGTGAAAGTTTTTATTCTGGATCAAATTTTAACAGAATGGTTTTTTTAAATCATCTTTACCTAAAATGACAAAGGATGTAGCTAAGGCAGGAGTTGTTACTGAAGAGCAAGTAATTTCTCAAGCTCAGTGCCTTGACCTCGTTTATACGCAGTCGGGTACTTTACATGAAAAAATCCCCGGCCTTCTGAAACACAATTAAATAATTGTAGCTCCTTCAAGGTCTTATGCTGCTAATTGTATGATTGGTTCAGTTAGTACCAAAAGTAAGAAGAAATCTTCAAATAATTCTTCTCCTATTATAACTTTACTAGATTCCCCGATAGGAGACTCTTCCACTAAAATTCCTGCCGATATCCATGTCGTAGAATCATCTATGGCCAAATCAAAATCCGATGGTAAAAAGAAGGGGAAGAAGAAAAATAAACAAAACTCAAAAGAGAAATCAGATAAAAATGAATCTACTGACAAGAAACGTAAACCTCACTATCCTTGTCTCATTTGTGATAAGGAGCACTTTACAAGAGACTGCCCACATCGAGCTGAGGTTTTGAAAATTGTAAAAGGTTCTCAAATGCCTGCTGCCTTGAAGGATCTTTTTCCTAG
This sequence comes from Pinus taeda, assembly GCA_000404065.3. NCBI lineage: Eukaryota > Viridiplantae > Streptophyta > Pinopsida > Pinales > Pinaceae > Pinus > Pinus taeda. The sequence goes on along the minus strand of APFE030492049.1, from coordinate 32,135 downwards.
TCAAGATAGTAAGATGATAGTTTCTTCCTCAAATGCCTCAGAAGAACCCATTATGATGATGTCCCATGTCAGGATTGTGACGCGATTACAAGATTATGGTATTAAAAATCTTGTTGGTGGTAAGGAAGCAGAATCTTCTAATTCAAACCCATCAACTTCAACTCCTTCTGGTTCTGATCCGCTACAGATCGAGAAGCCTAACCTAGACTTAGTAATCAAACCTCCTACTAAAGGTATACTTTGGAAGTCAGCTTTCAATCCACATGTGAGAGCTGCTTAGAATTATAACATTGTAGAAGACTTAGTTATCTCCCCTTCAGCAATGTCGGCTTTCGAGGTGTTGCAATGATGCCCAACACAAGGTAAATTGCTATTGTTTGCTATAGGAGTTGTTGACATTCAGGATTTGAACCTTATAATATTCTGTTTAGCGAATAGTACACCTCGCCTACTTCATCAAATGGCTTTCCAGATTCCAGTGTTAGTCAAAAACAGACCTTGATTTCAGATTGTGATTAATGAGAGAGCCTCTACGTGTATTATGTCGATTCAGTGTTGGAGATTGCTTGGTTCTCATACACTAAATCAATCCCCGACAGTTCTAAAGGCTTTTGATGGCCGAGGGTTTCATCCTTTTGGAATTTTGTAGGATTTACCTATAGGGTTTGAAGGCAAAACTGTAAATCTAGATGTGGAAGTGGTTGATGCCCCTCTAGATTATAACCTTCTCTTGGGTCGTAGTTGGTCTTACACTATGACTACTATTGTTTCATCAGTCTTTCAGCTTATCAAGTTTCCTCATAATTGAAATATTGTTACAATAGACCAGTTGACTTATTTTTCATCCAACCTAGCCTCTTCTGATAGTATTCAACATGTCGGTAAAACAACTATTGCTTACAAGGATGTTGGGGTACAATTGATTAAAGATTTTGGTTTACTAGGAGCTTTTTCTTTTCCTCCTCCTAACATATCACCTTCTTTTGCAACTATTCATATGATTTCATCGAACACTATTGCTTTTGATGATCCTTGGATCGTAACTTCTGATTCTGAGGTGGACTCATTTAGTGATGCGATGCCTTTGAGTCCCTTTGAAGTTGCATATTAGGTTGTACAGTCATTTTCCAACTCTTGTTCAACCAAATTGATCTAATGAATGTGGTCCATGGGGAATCACTTTCAATATCAACCTTAGCTTCAACAACATTTTCTGATCATATTCATACTGATGAGCAGATTCGTGAATTTTTGTCTATTGATGATTTACCATGGGAAGATATTCATCATCGATCTTCATTTTTACCTGAGTTTGATCATTTTGAAAATTATTTCTCATATATTTTTACCATTGATTATGTCAAAGAACCACATAATCCATTGCAACATCTTGATTCTAAGTTGAATTTGCGAAATATCTCTCAAACGGTTCCTATTGACATTTCAGTTAAACCCAGAATTATTGAAAACATTCATATAGGTGCTTCCTGTACGGATGATGAAATCCAAACTTATAAAGCCCTATTTCAAGAATTCCACGACGTGTTTGCCTGGTCATATGAAGAAATGCCACGAACCGATCCATCAATTGTTTTCCATGAAATTAAAACTTACCCGGATGCTAAACCTGTCCGACAACGTTTGCGTCAGATACATCCAAGAAAAGTTGCTGCTATTAAAGCTAAAGTTGAGAAATTACTTCGAGCAGGTTTTATTTATCCAATTCCTTTAACGGATTGGGTATCAAATATTATTCCTGTTAACAAAAGGCAAGGAATGATAAGAATATGTATCGATTATAGCGATATTAATCGAGCTTGTCCTAAAGAAAATTATCCAACCCCCTATATCGATCAAATTATTGATGATTGTGCCGGCAGTGAAATGTTCTCCTTTATGGATGGTTTTTCCGGTTACAATCAAATCAACATACTCCCCGCTGATCAACCGAAAATAGCTTTCATTTGTCCCTGGGGGAAATTTTGTTATTGCAAATTACCTTTTGGATTGAAGAACACTAGAGCAACTTTTCGAAGAGCTATGCCTTATGCATTTCATGACATCAAGCACATTGTGCAGCCTTATCTCGATGATTTACCTGCTCATTCATTATGTAGAGCCGATCATCTCACTCATTTACGAGCAATCTTTACGAGATGTAGGCATTATCGAATTAGGCCGAATCCACACAAATGTGTTTTCTGTATAGAAATGGGTCGTTTACTGGGATTTGTTGTTTTGAAAGCTGGCATTCATTTCGATCCCTTGAAGGTTGAAGCTATTGTCAAATTACCTCCTCCTTCGACTCTTCAACAACTCCAAAGCTTGCAAGGGAAAGCAAACTTTTTACGTCATTTCATTCCTAACTACGCTGAGATGACAAAAGGTTTTACTAGGTTGTTAAATAGAATACTCCATTCTTTTGGGATGAGATATCTAACAAATATTTGGATGCACTTAAACACGAGTTGACCCATGCACCATTATTGCATCCTCCCAACTACAACCAGGATTACTTTTTGTACCTCATCTGTTCTCATTCCACCATTGGGATGGTTTTAGTTCAGGAAGATGAATTCAACAATGAACATGTGATTTACTATCTTAGTCAAACTTTGAATCCAACTGAGCTAAAATATTCGCATGTGGAGAAATTGGCCTTGGCAGCTATTCAAGATGTCCAAAAATTTCGTCACTAAATCTTATTACAAAAAACCATCGTAATTTCTGACTGTAACCCTATGACGTATATTTTTACCAAACAATTGCTAGGGGGCAAGTATTCCAAATGGATAGTTATCCTACAAGAATTTGACTTGGAATTTGAAAATTCTAAGGCAAAGAAATATTTTGTTTTTGCAGAATTGATGTGTGATTTACCGCATACTGATACTGAAACTGTGGCGAAAGAACCCATTGCGGATGAATCCTTATTTCTTATCAGTACTCTTGATCCATGGTATGGAGATATAACTTTTTATCTCCAAACCCAATCTTTTCAGCCTGAAATCTCACGATCTCAGTGAAGGAAAATACGTTTCCAATCCCAACAATACAATATTATTGGAGATACACTCTATCGTCATGGGGCAGATTCTATTTTCCAACGTTGTCTAAATCATGAAGAAGCTGAAAAGTTTCTAAATGGTTGTCACTATGGAGCATGTGGTGGTCATATGTCTGGTATGCCACAACCCAAAAGATATTCCGCGCTAGTTATTTCTGGCCATCCTTATTTAAAGATTGTATCTATGCAGTCCGGAAATGCCACAATTGTCAAATGTTTTATCTTAAGATGCATGCTCCACCTACTCCTCTCCACCCTATAATTGTTTTCGATCCTATTGCAAAGTGGGGTATCGAATTTATTACATGTAAGCCTCACTCGGCTAGGGGGCATGCGTATATCATCCTTGCGGTAGATTCTTTTACTAAGTGGGCCGAAGCGATGCCTACATTTTCGACAGATGGAAAAACTGTTGCAATTTTCATTTTCAATCATATAATTTCTAGATTTGGTGTTCCTCAAGCTATTGTTACTGATCATGGAAGTCATTTTCGAAATATCATGATGACTGAA